>PVLC010007314.1:39783-64126 GCA_004027655.1 Graphiurus murinus | reverse complement strand
CGGTACTGGGGATTGAACTCAGGGGCATTCTACCTCCGAGCTACACCCCCAGCCCCATTTTTTATTCTTTATTTTGAAACCAAGTCTCACTAAGTTGCGGAGTGCCTCACTAGGTAGCTGAGGCTGGCCGCGAACCCGGATCCTCCGGTCTCAGCCTCCCGAATGCTGGGATTACAAGCGTGCGCCACCACGCCCGGCTTATTCTTTATTTTGAAACCGGGTCTCACTAAGTTTCGGAGTGCCTCACTAAGTAGCTGAGCTGGCTGCGAACCTGGATCCTCCGGTCTTAGCCTCCCGAATGCTGGGATTACCAGCGTGCGCCACCACGCCCGGCTAAGGTTTTGCTAGGTTTCTGAGGCTGGCCTCGAACCTGCAATCCTCCTCTCTCAGCCTCCCAAGTCTGGGATTACATAGGCTTCTACCAGCACACTTGACTTGTTACATATACTTAGTGGTGTGTGGGTGTGTGCACACATGCTGGTAGAGATCAAATCCAAGGCTTCACCCTGTCATGCTTGGTGAGCACTCTATGCCTGAACTACACCCCCAGCTCTACATGTAAATACCTGTACTACCTAGACATACTAGGTAGGTGCTATGTTGCTACAGAAGAGATTGTATTCTCACATAAATAATAGTAAATTACTACTAATAAATATACTAGATAGCAAGGCATGGTGGCGCATGCTTGTAATCCCAGCATTTGGGAGGCTGAGACTGGAGGATCTGGGTTCAAAGCCAGCCTCAGCTGCTTAGTGAGGCTCTCAGCTGTTTAGTGAGACCCTGTTTCAAAATAAAGAATAAGAGCCGGGTGTGGTGGCGCACGCTTGTAATCCCAGCATTTGGGAGGCTGAGACTGGAGGATCTGGGTTCAAGGCCAGCCTCAGCTGCTTAGTGAGGCACTCTGCAACTTAGTGAGACCCTGTTTCAAAATAAAGAACAAAAATAGGGTGGGGGTATAGCTCAGAGGTAGAATACCCCTGAGTTCAATCCCCAGTACTGCAAAAATAAATAAATAAATAAATAAATAAATAAATAAATAAATAAGCCGAGGATGGTGGTCACGCTTGTAATCCCAGCATTCGGGAGGCTGAGACCAGAGGATCTGGGTTCACAGCCAGCCTCAGCTACCTAGTGAGGCACTCCGCAACTTAGTGAGACCCTGTTTCAAAATAAAGAATAAAAAATAGGTCTGGGAGTATAGCTGGGAGGTAGAATGCCTCTGAGTTCAATCCCCAGTACCACAAAAAAATTGAAATAAAATAAATAAATAAATAAATAAAATAAATATACTAGATAATAAATATTGGAGCTGGGCGTGGTGGCACATGCTTGTAATCCCAGCATTTGGTAGGCTGAGACCAGAGGATCCAGGTTTGTGGCCAGCCTCAGCTACCTAGCAAGGCACTCCGAAACTTAGTGAGACCCTGTTTCAAAATAAAGAATAAAAAATAGGGCTGGGGGTAGAATGCCCCTGAGTTCAATCCCCAGTACCGGAAAAAAATAAATATTGGGCAAATGTGTATATAAAATATCTTGTTCAGCCAGGTGTGGGGGTACACAGCTATAATCCTAGCACCTGAGAGGCTGAGATAGGAGGATCGCATGTTTGAGGCCAGCCTCAGCAAATTAGCAATAGCAAGACCCTCCTTCCACAACTTAGCAAGACTCTGTCTAAAAATAAAAAAAGAGCCGGGCGTGGTGGCGCACGCTTGTAATCCCAGCATTTGGGAGGCTTAGACCAGAGGATCCTGGTTCGAGGCCAGCTTCAGCTACTTAGTGAGGCCCTCCGCAACTTAGTGAGACCCTGTTTCAAAAGAAAGAATAAAAAATAGGGCTTGGGGTGTAGCTCGGAGGTAGAATGCCCCTGAGTTACATTCCCAGTACTGCATAAAAAAAAAAATAAATAAATAAAAAAAGAAGCCGGGTGTGGTGGCACAGGCTTGTAATCCCAGTACTTGAGAGGCTGAGACAGGAGGATCTGGGTTCATGGCCAGCCTCAGCTACTTAGTGAGGCTCTCCACAACTTAGTGAGACCCTGTTTCAAACTAAGGAATAAAAAATAGGGCTGGGGGTATAGCTTGGAAGTAGAAGGCCCCTAAGTTCAATCCCCAGTACTGCAAAAAAAAAAAAAAAAAAAAAAAAAAAATAGAGCTGGAGGTATAGCTCAGAGGTAGAATACCCCGGGTTCCATCCCCAGTTACCCCCCCACACACACACACAAATTTGACTGGAACTCTAGTAGATTCATCAATAAGTAAAAATTCACTCCACATGAGTGCCCAGGAACTGTGAAATTTACTTAACTCCATGAAGGTCCTTCTTAGAACAGGAATACAGGGTATCACTAGAAAGCTTTTTAGACGTCTTTTCTAGGCTCTCATTCATGCAAATAGAGATGAGGTCTAGATAGGCCAAAATCACTTAGCAGCATCCTCAGCACTGTTTTCAAATCTAGAGGCTGTTGATAACAACTTCCAAAAGGACATGTTTAGCCAGGGAGCTGTTCTTCAGTTTCTTACTCCTATGGCCATTTAATCAGGGACAGATCTTAGAGTCTCCAAGTTTTATCTAGTTTATCCCCTACTTTAGCCAGGAATATACTTCAAAGCATGATCCTACTTGACAGTTCAAATCTCATACTGTGAGCTTTTATAAACAGCTGCTTGTTCTAATCTTAAAAGGTTTTCAGGAAAAAGAAGTTATCCTTGATAAAACATCTCTGAGCATTGCATTCCTTGTCTTTGTGCGTGTGTTTCTCTTTGGGTAACATTAGCACTCCTGGGAAAGTTGCATGTGAAATCAAGTTTGGAGAAACCAAATGCATGAAATGTGGCTGATATTTAAACAATAAGTTCATGCAACAAGCACTTAAAGAGTATCTGTGGACATGTTAGGCACAGTGCTAGGCGATGGGGCGATGGGGACATACCAATGAACAAGATAGACATGATCTTTTTTTTTTTGTGGAGTGGTGATTGAACCTAGGGGCATTCTACTTCCAAGCTACACTCCCAGTCCTATTTTTTTTTTTTTTTTTTGGCGGTACTGGGGATTGAACTCAGGGGCATTCTACCTCCGAGCTATACCCCCAGTCCTATTTTTTTATTCTTTATTTTGAAACCTAGTCTCACTAAGTTGCGGAGTGCCTCACTAGGTAGCTGAGGCTGGCCGCGAACCCGGATCCTCCGGTCTCAGCCTCCCGAATGCTGGGATTACAAGCATGCGCCACCACGCCCGGCTCCCAGTCCTATTTTTTATTCTTTATTTTTGTTTTTATTTTTTTTGTGGTACTGGGAATTGAACTCAGGGGCATTCTACCTCCGAGCTATACCCCCAGCCCTATTTTTTATTCTTTATTTTGAAACAGGGTCTCACTAAGTTGTGGAGGGCCTCACTAGGTAGCTGAGGCTGGCTTCGAACCCGGATCCTCTGGTCTCAGCCTCCCAAATGCTGGGATTACAAGCGTGCACCACCACACCCGGCTTATTCTTTATTTTGAAACAAGGTCTCACTAAGTTGCTGAGGACTTCACTGAGCAGCTGAGGCTGGCCGCAAACCTGGATCCTCCAGGATAGACATGATCTTCTAGCCTCATGGCAAATTATTTTGTGAATAATAATCAACTCATTGGTTATTTTTATGAATTTTGGTAATGCTTAACATTCATTTACAGATACTGTAATTGGTGTGCTTTGAAAAAAAAAAGTATGTAGTCGGGCGCGTTGGCGCATGCTTGTAATCCTAGTACTTGGGAGGCTGAGACAGGAGGATCACGTGTTTGTGGCCAGCCTCAGTTACTTAGTGAGGTCCTCTGCAACTTAGTGAGACCTTGTTTCAAAATAAAGAATAAAAAATAGGTCTGGGGGTGGAGTTCAGAGGTAGAATGACCCTGGGTTCAATCCCCAGTACCCCACACCAAAAAAAAGTATGCATGATCTACACCACTTAGCCTAAGTTCTGACAGAAACTGTAAACATGTATTTTTCCTAATCAACTGGTTTGCTTTATAAGCATTATAGGCATCTTATTTCCAGAAGAAACTCATCCTGGTTCAATTTAAATCCATCCTGTCTTGGTTAAGCTTCAAAATAAGAGCGAATAGCACCTGGGGGCCTGATTTGTTTTTCTTTTTTAAAGCCATGCTTATAATTTGGTCATCATCTTTCCATAGTATCATTGGCTAAGTTTCATATCCCTTCATATCCCTACTTAGGTCTCAGGAAGAGCTTCCCAAACTTATACACTGCCGGGTCTGGTGGCACACACTTGTAATCCCAGTACTTGGGAGGCTAAGACAAAAAGATCACAGTCTTAGCTATAGTGAAGTCCTCTGCAACTTAGTGATACTTTGTTTCAAAATAAAAAATAAAATAGGTCTGCAGGTGTAGCTCGGAGATAGAATGCCCCTGGGTTCAATCTTCAGTACTGTGGGGAAAAAAAAAAAACAAAAAATTTACACATTTTTGTTAATAATAAAACAAATCTAGCTGGGTGTGGGGGAGTAATTTTCAGAGAGCTGTATTCAAGAAAACATGAAAGTTTTCCATCAGATGATGGGAGGACAATTCTTTAAAGCAGCCAGTTCTTCATTTATATGGGGTATCTTAATCTTCTATAATGCTAGATAAATGAGATGTTAGCTTCAAATTTGACTCAAGCTGAATTTGCAAACTAAAGCAATATTTAAATAAGAAGTAGTGGCGGGAGCTCAGCGATTAACTGTTTCTGTGCATCCTTATTATAGTACAGTATGGGGGTTATTAAGTATCCTGGAGGGAAATCAAAGCTATAATTTTAACTCTTCCTTCTGGCAGGGTTTCCTCCCAGCCTCTTCAATGTCTCAGCCAGAGTTGTGTTGATCTACTCTGGAGGGCCTTCTTCAGAGGGAATACAATGAATGAAGTTACTGAACTACTTGCACTGTATACCATAGCCATTCCATTCTGGTTAGGCATAAGTAAGGATCCAGATGCTCCTTTGGGGAGGCTGAAATTCAAGAGAATTCCATCAACTGGAAGGTGAATGTTAAGTATTGCCCACACAGGATTTGAAAACAGTAAACAGTTTTGCTCTGCAAGTGCTTTTTTTTTTTTTTTTTGGCTGTGCTGGGGACTGAACCCAGGGCTTACTTGCTTGCTAGGCAAGTGCTCTACTAAGCCATGCCTCAGCCCAGTAGTTTTTAACAAACATAGGTCGGCTGACTGAAGCTCAAACATTCTATTATTTTTGTCTATCTCGCGTTTTAATATGGATTTAAACATTTTAATTAGGCATAAGGTCAGCTCTGGGTCTGAATGTAGAGACCTGTAGAATTTTAGAGCTGGAAGGCTTTTAGAAAACTTGCCCAGCCTCTTCATTTTACAGAAGGGAAAACTGAGGCCCTGGGACACGTTATGATTTAAAGTAGGTCACTCAGTTAATTAGTGACAAAGAAGGAACCCAGGTGTCCCAAAGCCTTCGCAGGACATTGGTTTTCCAGTAAGCCTCCTACTCCTAAACCAGTGTTGCCCATCCGTTCTTTTTATCCCCCAGCCGCCTTCACCTTCTGTATTTTCCGTCCCAAGGGTGCATTTAGGGACGTGAACTTGAACCTTGGGCTGACTAGCGTTCAGTCCCAGCTCAGCACCGCTTGAGGTGCGCGCTCCGGGCTCAGGCACAGGACTTGAGACTGGCTCTGGCTCCTTCTCTCCGCCTTTCCCGCGGCAGGTGATTAGCACCTGGCATGAATCGCTGCATCATCGCGACCGCACTCTCAGTATTCCGGATTTTACAGCACAGGCGCCGGCCTCCGAGTCTCGGCGCGAAAAAAGAGAACGCGGGTCGGAATCCACGGTCATTTGAAAAGGGAGGCTCCGGAAGCCCTGGGCCTTCTTCGGTGGACCCGGCTGGCCCGGAGATGCCTCTTGTGTGAGTGACCTCGGAGTCGACCCCGCCGCTGGCCAGCTCGCGGCCGGGGCGTGCCCGCCGGGGCCTGACGTGGCTGCGGGGCCGCGGGGCGGGCGGCGAGGGGAGAGGCGGCCTCGAGGGCGCGGCCTGACGTGGCGGCCACCGCAGGGCGGCGAGGGGAGCCCGGGACACTGCACTGCCGGGCGCTCCTGCCAGAGGGCGCCCGGTCCCAGCCCTTCTCCGCCTCGAGCCCGCCTGGGGCTCCTGGAGTAAGCACGCGGGCGATTGGGTCGGCGACGCGCGGGGCCATGTTGGAGCCGGGCGGCGACCCCGCCCTCCGCCCTAGGTCAGGCCGGGCCTCGAGGGAAAGGGAGAGGCGAGGGGGATCCTCCCTCTCGGGAAGCCGGACGCGGCCGGTGTGGCGACCGGAGCTGCCGCGGTCACCGCCGCCCCTCCGCGCCCTGGCCAATCAGCGGTGCGGGCACAAATATGCAAATGTAGCGCCGGTGCTGCCGGAGTGCCGCTCGCAGGGGCTGGTGGGGTCGCGCTGGGGGAGTGAACCGGGCCAATCAGGCGGGTGCGTGGCGGCGCGGGGGAGGCGGTGCCCTGCACTCCTCCCTCTCCCTCCCGGACCCGCGCTGACAGGGGGGCCTGGCCGCGCCGCGGGTAAGTGCCGCCGCCGCCCGCCGCTGCCACCGCCGCCTCAGGCGTGGGGAGGAAGCCGGGGGCATCTCGGGGCAGCCGCCACGGCTCAACTGGTGGGGGAGGCGGGGGCGGGCTCTGTCAGCCGGGTGGTCGCTTGAGGCCGCCCCCGCCCGGCCAGCCGCGCGTGTCAGTCTCGGTCGAGGCAGGGGGCGGCGGGGGCGTCTCAGTCATGGCGAAGCACGGGAGCCCGCGAGCGGCGGTGAGTACGCGCCTTCGCCGCTGCTCGGCCGGGGGGTTGGGCCGGCCAGGGGCGCTGCCGCCTCGGCCGCTGGAGGTGAGGGGCCCGCGCCCAGGGAGCGGCGGGCGCCGGGGGAGCCGGAGAGGGGGCGCTGCCCGCACGTGCGGCCCAGCCAGCCGGTGGCCCGCCCCGCGCCTGTCATGGCTGCGGGCTGCTGCCCCCGCCCCCCATCCCGCGGACCCGGGGGTCGGGACCCGGCCGCCGCCGCGCCTGTTGCGTCGGGAGGAGCTGAGGGAAGGGTGGGCTGGGCGTGGGGAGGCGGGCCCCTTCCCCGCCCCGCGCGAGGCTGGGCCGCCCCCGGACTGGGTTCCTTCACGAGGGTCGGGCTTTCCTCCATCCTGCAGCGTCTCACCCCCTCGCCCGCCGTCTCGTCTCTGTGACTCATGACAGGGCGTCCCGAGCAGCGCTGGGAGCCCCAGAGCCCGGGACGCCCTCGGCACTTTCCCAGGTCTGGCCTCTCGGTTCCATCACCTGGTGTTCCCTGCGCTCCTTCGCCCTAGGGGCAGCCCCAAGGGCCTCTCCACATCTGCAGCGTGGCCTGGGCCTCCAGCCACTGTCCGAGTCCAGCCAATGCAGCCTCTTCTTGTGTGTCTGGGTGTGGGATGTGTTGGGTGGTTCTAGGGCTCTCTTCTGGGACATCCATCTCAAAGCCAAGAAGGACCCGGAAAGCCTGGGTGTCTTACTGGCATGTCACAGCCGCCAGCTCAGAAAGTGGTTTCTGTTTGTTCTTTTTTTGTGTTTTGTTTTCTTTACAAAAGAAAGAAAAATAAAACTTTTCAGAACAAAGTAGACAAGAATTAAAGTTGCGACATTAGTAGTGCTACGCAGTTACTGGAAGCCTGGAAGTTGACATGGTTGTGACTTTTATCCATTTATGTGAAAGACCTTCAGAATTTCCCCCTATTAAATAAAGCATATCTTCATTAATAAAATCATGATCACAAATTAGTTTCTTAATTTTGCAGGCTGTTTTTCACCTTTTCCTTTTCTCTGATTTCAAATTCTCCAGTTCTACTTAAGTGTGATTTCAACAAAAAGATGGCCCTGCTCGTGTAATGTTATTCTTCTACCTAAACTCTGTACATAAGTACAGGTACTTTTAAAAGAACCACTAAGTCTACAAACACTTCAATTTAGAAGGAGAACTTACGAGAGAATTTCTTTGGAGTGCCAAAGGACAATCATAGTGTTTTTTCTATTCTCTTGGATTTACAGAACTTGAATTTAGGTCCAACTTTTTGCCAACAGCAGGCAGCATAGAACTTTACCTAGGATATTTGATAAGGTTAAATGAAAAACATGTATTTCTTGGAGCAAGTTAAACCTGTATTATGTATCTTGGAAGACTTCTGTTTCTTCTATCGCTTTGACAGTTCACATCAAATAGTTACAAAGTATTGGCAGGTCTCAGTCCATAGGGAGTTTCTATACAGACCATATAATATAGACATGAAGTGCACTGGGGAAAAAAAGTAGTTGCCTCCCAGATTTGGTTAAGGGCAAATTTATTGTCCTTGAATAATTTGAGGGCAGTGAATAATGTAGCTTAAGAAAATCAACCCCCTCCCCTCCAACAACTTGTGATTGATTGGCTAGGAGTAGATGATGTCCTATAAGAAAGAACATAGGAAATACCATTAGGAAAATAAAACAACCCCCCCCCCCCAAAAAAGTGTGCTGGTATAACCAGTAAAACCCTCTTGACTTGGAAGGAGTGCTGATTGGAGAGAATCAAGTCTTAACTAGTTATGTAGTTATAGTCAGATTTTTTTTTTCTTTTTTTGTGGTACTTGAAATGGAACCCAGGGACATTCTACCTTCAAGCTACACCCTCAGCCCTGTTTTTTTTTTTTTTTTTTTTTTTTGTTTGTTTGTTTGTTTTTTAAATTTTGAAACACGATCTCACTAACTTGCAGAGGGCCTCACTAAATTGCTAAGGCTGGCTGCGAACCTGAGATCCTCCTGTCTCAGCTGGGATTATAAGTGTGCGCCACCATGCCTAGCTAGTCAGGTTTCTTTCTTTTGCGGTACTGGGGATTGAATTCAGGGGCATTCTACCTCAGAGCTACACCCCCAGCCCTATTTTTTATTCTTTATTTTGAAACAGGGTCTTACTAAGTTGTGGAGTGCCTCACTAGGTAGCTGAGGCTGGCCGTGAACCCGGATCCTCCGGTCTTAGCCTCCTAAATGCTGGGATTACAAGTGTGTGCCACCACGCCCAGCTCTAGTCAGGTTTCTTGACCTCTGTCAGCTTCAGATTTCTTCAGTGTAAAATTCAGTTTTCTCCATTTTTACAATTTTAGGATTCTCAGTACTTTTTGAGGTCTGTCCTCTGAAATACAAAATCTGTATTTAGATTTCAAGTGATAAGACAGAGATTTAATAACAAATAGTGGTATAGTTGATCTCTTACAAAAAGCATTGATAAAACCTCAGGTGGACAAGTATGAAGGAAGATAAGAAAGTATCCTCAATGAAGAAGCCTAGGACAAGGCTAACATTAAGAAACCATAGAATTTTCAATCTGAAAGTATCTTGAGAAACTTTTAGCTCCAAACCCCTTATCTGATGTAACTGGTACAAAGCAGTATATTACACTTTTGTATTTTTGCTAAGGTAGAACTGAAGAAGGGGTTAAATATAAATTTAGGAGCCAGGCGTGGTGGCACATGCTTGTAAACAGGTTCGAGGACAGCCTCAACAAATAGTCAGGCTCTTGTCAACCTATCAAGACCCTGTTTCAAAATAAAGCCAGGCGTGGTGGCACACGCTTGTAATCCCAGCATTTGGGAGGCTGAGACTGGAGGATCCAGGTTCGAGGCCAGCCTCAACAACTTCGTGAGGCTCTCCGCAACTTTGAGACCCTGTTTCAAAATAAAGAATAAAAAAACTAGGACTGGGGGTGTAGCTTGGAGGTAGAATGCCCCCAGGTTCCATCCCCAGTATCACAGTAAATAAATAAATAAAAATAAAATAGAGGCTGAGGGTGTAGCTCGGAGGAAGAATTACCTGGGTTCAATCCCCAGTAACACACACATACACTATTTATTTATTTATTTATTTATGGCAAGAATTGAAGTAGTATAATAGATTTAGAAATATAATCTATTGGGTCTAGTTTTTTTTTTTTTTTTTTTGCGGTAGTGGGGATTGAATCCGGGGCATTCTACCTCCGAGCTACACCTCCAGTCCTATTTTTTTTTTTTTTTTCTTTATTTTGAAACAAGGTCTCACTAAGTAGCTAAGGCTGGCCGCAAACCTGAATCCTTCAGTCTCAGCCTCCCAAGTACTGGGATTAGAAGCATGCACCACCATGCCTGACTGGGTCTAGTATTGATAGAAAAACTGTGGTACTTGTGAAATTTCTAGATATTCAAGGTAGATGCTCTATTATTGAGCTATATTCATAGCCCCAAAATTCTAAAGGCTTAAATGTGTTTATCACTGATGTAAATGTAGTTAGAGAAAAATCCTACTGGAAACAAAAGAAAAATGTAATCCTAGAGAGGTCAGTGTATAAAAGAAAAAAATTATGACTGAAATAATATCTACTGGAGAACTGGCTGTGGTGACACAACCCTGTAATCCCAGTACTTGGTGGGCTGAGACAGGAGGATGGCAGGTTTGAAGCCAGCTGTAGCAATTTAGTGAACTGACTTCTTTCCTTTTTTTGTGTGTGTGGTACTGGGGGTTGAACCCAGAGGCATTTTACCTCTAAGCTATACCCCAGCCCTATATTTTAGGTATTTTGAGACAGTTTCACTAAATGCTGAAGCTGGCCACGTAACCTGCAATCCTTGTCTCAGCTTCCCAAGTACTAGGATTACAGGCGTGTGCTACCACATTGGGCTTGGCTTCTCTCTTTTTTTCTGATTCTGGGGATTAAACCCAGGGGCATTCTACCTCCTAGCTACACCCCCAGCTATTTTATTTTATTTTTTCTTTTCAAAACAGAATCTCTCTAAGTTGCTGAGAGTTTTGCTAAATTGCTGAGGCTGGCTTTGAACTGGGATTACAGGTGTGCACTACCACACCCAGCTGAAACCCTATTATATAGCCCAGAAGTAGAATGCTCAATCCCCAGTAATCCCTCCCACTCCCTAATTTTTCATCAGGCAATCAGTGTAGTGAATAAAGAACATAGGTAAGAATATAAAAACTTCAGGCAGTTGATCAGAGTGAAACCTAAGGAAAGCATGTTGTATGTAAGTGTTTGAATAACTTTTTCCATTGATGAGGCTTGAACCTCAGTGCATGCTATGTAAGCACTCTTACCACTGAGATACATAAACCTCCAACCTAAACATATACTTTGCTGTATTCCCCCTGGCCCCACCCTTCAGAAATGGAGGTCAAACCCAGGGCCTCTACATGGTAGGCCAGTGCTCTACCACTGAACTATTATCACTAACATTTTTTTGCCTTACTTGGGATTGAACTCAGGAGCATTCTACCTCTGAGCTACACCCCCAGCCCTATTTTTTATTCTTTATTTTGAAATAGGGTCTCACAAAGTTGTGGAATGCCTCAATAGGTAGCTGAGGCTGGCCTCGAATCCGGGTCCTCCAGTCTCAGCCTCCCAAATGCTGGGATTACAAGCGTGCACCACCACGCCTGGCACCAACTGTTTTTAAAAACATTAAAACTCAGCCGGGCGTGGTGGTGCACGCTTGTAATCCCAGCATTTGGGAGGCTGAGACTAGAGGATCCGGGTTGGCAGCCAGCCTCAGCTACCTAGTGAGACCCTCCACAACTTAGTGAGACCCTGTTTCAAAATAAAGAAAACAAAATAGGGCTGGGGGTATAGCTTGGAGGTAGAATGCCCCTGAGTTCAATCCCCAGTACCGCAAAAATAAATGAATAAATAAATAAATAAAACATAGGGCTGTAGCTGTAGCTCGGAGGTAGATTGCCCATGGGTTCCATTAAAACTCAAAAATTGGAGTCAGAAGAAATTTGTGAATAGTTAAGAGAATAAGCCAGGCATGGTGGTGCATACCTGTAATTTCAGTACTTGGAAGGCTGAGATAGGAGAACTACATGTTCAAGGCCTGCCTCAGCAATTTAGCAAGACCCTCAGCAACTTAGCAAAACCCTGTTTCAAAATAAAACAAGGACTAGGGGAGCCGGGTGTGGTGGCGTATGCCTATAATCCCAGCCCTTGGGAGGCTAAGAAAGGAAGATCACAGATTCAGGCCAACCTCGGCAAATTAGTGAGGTCCTCAGCAGCTTATTGAGACCCTATTTCAAAATAAAAAAAATAAAATAGGCCTGGGGGTGTAGCCTGGAGGTTAAACACCTCTGGATTTAATCTCCAGTACCAAAAAAAAGAATTTTTTTTGTTTATTTTTTGTAGTGCTAGAGATTGAACCCCTGGACATTCTACCTCCAAGCTATACCCAGCCCTATTTTTTATTTTTATTTTGAAACTCACTAGGTTGATGAGGGTCTCACTACTTTCTGAGTCTGTCCTTGAACCTGCTATCCTCTTGTTTCACCCTCCCAAGTGCTGAGATTACAAGTGTGTACCACCACACCTGAGGGTTTTGTTTTTAAACTTTTAAGTTCTTTGTAATTATAGTCTTAAACATGGGATGTAAGTTGCCACTAGCACTTTGGGTCTCTGTTTACTTCCTTATTGGATTTTTACTCCTTTATTTCTACCTTTTGGGAATTTACCAGTTTGAATAGTCTGGTCTGATTCTACCTTGTGAATAAAATCATCTCTTGTCACTGTGGCCCTTAGGGATTTTTCCCTTCCCATGAAACATCATTATTTGTCTCACTTATTTGATATATTACATATAACTTACTGACATTTCTTCTGTTGTCTTACCTTTAAGTTTTCAGGAACATTTTTGCTCCTCTTTTTTAGAAACAGTTGGAAAGCTGATCAAGTGACAATGGGAGACCCAGAGAAGGGGAAGCCACTTTCTGCTGTAATTTGTTCTTTGGACTCCAGGTCATTCACATCCATTCATTCTTTAAACAGATATTCTAAGTACTTCCTTAATTTATTTATACATTATATGTTTATTAAGCATTCTTTGCCTTCATGGAATGTACAGTCTAATAGTGGAGATAGGTAAAGAACAAGTAAGTAAATAAATGTAAAATGACAACTTATGATGAATTCAATGAAAGAAAAGAACTGAGTGCTATGAGACAAATGGGGAGTATTATTTATTTAGTGGTACTGGGGATTGAGCCTAGGAGCATTCAACTCCAAGCTACACCCCCAGCCCTGTTTTATTTTTATTTTGAAACAGGGTCACCTGGGCATGGTGGCGCTTACAATCCCAGTACTTGTGAGGCTGAGACAGGAGAATCATGGTTTGCAGCCAGCCTCAGCTACTTAGGCCCTCCGCAACTTAGTGAGACCCTGTTTCAAAATAAAAGAATAAAAGAGGCCTGGCGGTATAACTCAAAGGTAGAATGCCCCTGGGTACCATCCCCAGTACCACACACACACACAAAAAAGGTCTCGCTAGCTTGATGAGAGTCTCACTGATCCTCTTTTTTTTTTTTTTCCAGTACTGGGGATTGAACTCGGGGGCATTCTACCTCTGAGCTATACCCCCAGCCCTATTTTTTTATTCTTTTTTTTTTTTTTTTGCGGTACAGGGGCATTCTACCTCGGAGCTACACCCCCAACCCTATATTTTATTCTTTATTTTGAAACAGGGTGTCACTAAGTTGCAGAGTGCCTCACTAGGTAGCTGAGGCTGGCCTTGAACCCAGATCCTCTGGTCTCAGCCTCCCAAATGCTGGGAGTACAAGTATGCGCCACCACGCCCGGCTGTATTCTTTATTTTGAAACAGGGTCTCACTAAGTTGCAGAGTGCCTCACTAGGTAGCTGAGGCTGGCTGGGAACCTGGATCCTCCGGTCTCAGCCTTCCAAATGCTGGGATTACAAGCATGCGCCACCACGCCCAGCCTCACTGGTCCTCTTGTCTCAGCCGCTCAAGTACTGGGATTATAAGCGTGCACCACCATGCCTGGCTAGAGAGTATTTTAGATTCTGTAATGAAAGTTTCTCTCAATTGGTGATATTTAAGTCAAGACAAAGAATAAGTCAGACAGCCAAAGTGGGAAAAGAGTTTCTTGAAAGAGAGAAGAATATGTTGAAAGATACAAGGCAAGAAAAAACTTAGTTTTAAAATACCACTTTGAGAATGGACTAGAGAAAGGCTAGAGTGAAAGCTAAGCTATTGTAACTCTAGTTGTTCAGGTAAGACATGATGGTCACTGGAACTAGGGCGACAGCTGTAAAGGTGAAGAAAGGTATATCTGAGCCAGGCATCTTGGCGAACGCTTGTAATCCCAGCATTTGGGAGGCTGAGACCGGAGGATCTGGGTTCCTGGCCAGCCTCAGCTACCTAGTGAGGCACTCCGCAACTTAGTGAGACTGTTTCAAAATAAAGAATAAAAAATAGGGCCGGGGGTATAGTGCGGAGGTAGAATGCCCCTGAGTTCAATCCCCAGTATCGCAAAAAAAAAAAAAAAAAAAAAAAAAAAAAAAAAGGTATATCTCCTTTCCATGTGTTTCCTTTTTCTTCTCAAATACTTAAATATTTTAGAGAGACAGAGGAGATGGTGAGGTTGGGGTGGGGAGAGCCATTAACAGCTTCAAGATGAATGGAATTGTTAGAGGAAAGGTGTCAAAAGTTATTTCATTGAGCCGAGTATGATGGTGCATACATGTAATTCCAATTCTTGGGAGACTGAAATAGGAAGATGGAAGGTTTGAGGCCAGCCTCAGAAACTTAGCCAGATGTGGTGGTCCATGCCTATAATCCTAGTACTTGGGAGACTGAGACAGGAAGATAGCTTTTAGCAACTTAGTGAGATCTCGTTTCAAACTAAAAATTAGAATATGGCCAGGGATATAATTCATAGGCATAATGCCCCTGGGTTCAATCCCCAGTATCATGATAATAATAATAATAACGATAATGATAATGGTTGGGAGTGTAGATTATTTATTTATTTATTTATTTATTTATTTATTTATTTATTATGGTACTGGGGATTGAACCCAGGAGGATTCTACCTCCAAGCTACATCCCTAGCCCTATTTTTTTTTTTATTTTGCGGTACTGGGGATTGAACTCAGGGGCATTCTACTTCCGAACTATACCCCCAGCCCTATTTTTTATTCTTTATTTTGAAACAGGGTCTCACTAAGTTGCGGAGTGCCTCACTAAGTAGCTGAGGTTGGCTGCGAACCCAGATCCTCCTGTCTCCGCCTCTCAAATGCTGGGATTTACAAGCGTGCGCCACCATACCCGGCTTATTCCTTATTTTGAAACAGGGTCTCACTAAGTTGTGGGGGGGCCTCACTAAGTAGCTGAGGCTGGCCACAAACCTGTGATCATCCTGTCTCAGCCTCCCAAGTACTGGGATTACAAGTGTGCGCCACAATACCTGGCTGTAGAATATTTTATTCTGGGGACTGGGAGTGTAGAATATCCTTGGGTTCAATCCCCAGTACCAACAACAAAAAAAAATTTTTCCCACTGGCTTAAGGAAATAGGTGGTGGTGTGTGATTTACTGAGATGAAATTGGTAAAGGAAAAAAATGTTTGACAAGAAACCAAGTTTTTAGCCAGGTGTGTGGCGCATGCTTGTAATCTCAGCATTTGGGAGGCTGAGACGGGAGGATCCAGGTACCGCAAAAAAAAAAAAAAAAAAAAAAGAAACCAAGTTTTGAATACCTTCCGTAGACATGTGTTTGAGAAAGTTGAATCTCCTTCTATGTGAATGATAGGTGCTTCGGATAGGTTAAGACATATGTGTGACACTATACTAAGACTTAAAAGTATGTTTCTTTTTATTTATTTATTTTTGTGGTACTGGGGATTGAACTCAGGGACAGAGAGATAGAATGACCCTGAGTTCAATCCCCAGTACCAAAAAATAAACAGAAAACTGGTAACTGAAATGGTCTTTTTAACAATGTATTTCAATTTTGTGGTTTTTTTTTTTTTTTTTTTTTTTGATGGCGGTAGTACTAGGGATTGAACCGAGGGACATATTCTGTCTCTGAGCCAAACCCCCAGCCTTGTTTTTATTCTTTATTTTGAAACAGGGCCTCACTAAGTTGTAGAGGGCCTCACTAGGCAGCTGAGGCTAGCCAAGAACCTGTGATCCTCCTGTCTAAGCCTCACAAGTACTGGGATTACAAGTGTGCACTACCATGCCTGGCTTATATTTCAGTTCTTTTTTTTTTTTTTTGCGGTACTGGGCAATCTACCTCCAAGCTATACCCCCAGCCCTATTTTTTTTTTTTTTTTTTTTTTTTGCAGTACTGGGGATTGAACTCAGGGGCATTCTACTTCTGAGCTATACCCCCAGCCCTATTTTTTATTTTATTATTTATTTTGAAACAGAGTCTCACTAAGTTGCGGAGTGCCTCACTAGGTAGCTGAGGCTGGCCGTGAACCCGGAACCTCCGGTCTCAGCCTCCTGAATGCTGGGATTACAAGCGTGCACCACCATGCCGGGCCTCATATTTCAGTTCTTAAAGGTTTGTTTGTGAATATCCTCTAGTTTAGATTATATTAGATTTTTTTTTTTTTTTTTGATAGCACTGGAGATTGAACCCAGGGGCATTCTACCTCCGAGCTACAAACCCCCAGCCCTATTTTTATTTGGAAACAGGGTCTCGTTAAGTTGCTAAGTCTCACTACTTGCTGAGGCTCTCCTGGAACCTGTGATCCTCCTGTCTCAGCCTCCCAAGTACTGGGATTACAAGCGTGTGCCACCACACCTGGCTCAAATATGAAGTTTGGAAGAAATAATTAAGCCGAGCATGGTGGTGTGCACCTGTAATCCTAGTATTTCGGAGGCTGAGACAGGAGGATCGCAAGTTTGAGGACAGCCTCAGCAAGAGGCTCACCAACCTAGGAGACCCTGTTTTAAAATAAAAATACAATAGGGGGTTTAGCTCAGAGGTAGACTGCCCCTGTATTTAATCCCCTGTACCATAAGGGGGGGGGCAGGAGGAAAGAAAAGACATAATAAGCTCAAATACTGAATGAGTATCCCTAATCTAGAAATCTGAAATTCAAGTCAATACATGACAGCATAAGTGGAAAATTTTATACCTGATCTCCTGTTCTGGGTTGCAGTCAAAATAAAGGTGCCCTAAAAATAATATAAAGTTATATTCAGACCGTGTAGAAGGTGTATATAAAACAAATGTAGTTCATCTTCAGACTTGGTTCCCATACCCAAGATATCTCATGTATATATGTGAATATCCCCAAATCTAGAATGATTCTGGTTCCATTCATTTCAAGTAAGGGATAGTCAACTTACATAATATCAGATGGGTATATATAATAGTTATGTGATGGTACAGAATATTAAAAATTTGTGGTTTTAATATTCTTAGGGCAGTTGTAGTGTTCTCAGTTATTAGCTTGTGGGTGGACTGATACTATTATTAATTTATTTGGTACTGAGGACGAAGCCAGAAGCATTCTACCTCTGAGCTATGCCCCTACCCCCTTTTATTTTTTGTTTTGAGACAAGGTCTAAGTTGCTGAGGGCTTCCCTAAATTGCTGAGGCTGGCCTTGAACCTGTCTCAAGTTCCCAAGTACCAGCATTATAAGCATGCATTACCATGCCCTGCTCTGATAATAAAATTGTAATTTTTAATGAGGCTTCACATTTAATGATGTTTATGAATAAAAACTACAGCTCAGGTAGTTACTAGCCACTGACAAATAGCTGCCATACACTGATGTTTCTATTGTAATTTGACATTATTAAGTCAAGGTAAACCAAGTCAAGGTAAACCAAGTAAATGTTTTGTTTTCTTTTTACTATGCATAAATTTTTTGTTTTGTTTTTTTGTAGTAGGGATTGAATCCAGGGATATTCTACCTCAAAGCTACACCCAAGCCCATTTTATTTTATTTTTTTTATTTGGGAACAGAGTCTCACCAAGTTGCTGAGAGCTTCACAAAGTTTCTGGCTAAAAATCTTTTTTTAATTAGTAATTTTAAACTTTTTTTTTTTTTTTTTTTTTTTTTTTTTTTTGTGGGTTTTTGGGGTTGTTTTTTGGGGTTTTTTTCCCCAAAGTATAAACCCCAGCCCTTTTTTTTTTTTTTTTTTTTTTTTTTTTTTTTGCGGTACTGGGGATTGAACTCAGGGGCATTCTACCTCCGAGCTATACCCCTAGCCCTATTTTTGATTCTTTATTTTGAAACCGAGTCTCACTAAGTTGCGGAGTGCCTCACTAAAGTAGCTGAGGCTGGCCGCGAACCCGGATCCTCCGGTCTCAGCCTCCCGAATGCTGGGATTACAAGCGTGCGCCACCACGCCCGGCTTCCTATTTTTTATTCTTTATTTTGAAACAGAGTTTCACTAAGTTTCGGAGGGCCTCACTAAGTAGCTGAGGCTAGCCACGAACCTGTGATCCTCCTGTCTCAGCCTCCCAAGTACTGGGATTACAAGCGTGTGCCACCATGCCCGGCTTCAAACATTTTTTTTTTTTCTTACTACAAAAGGGACATGGTATGAAATCTGAAAAAAAAAAAAAAGTTTTCTTTCTTGTCCATTAGTTATTTCCATGTAGTTCACCTAACAGAAGCAGTGTAAAGTATATTACATTTTATTCTATTGGAAATCAATGACTGCATTTCTCAAAGGTAACTTAAGCCGGGTGTGGTGGTACAGGCTTGTAATCACAGCATTTGAGAGACTGAGACAGGAGGATTGCCAGGTTCAGGGTCTTAAAAAAAAAAAAAAGGGTGGGGTTGTACCTCAGTGGTAGAATGCTTCTGGGTTCAGTCCCCAATACTCCCCCAAAAATGCAATTAGGAGTTAGGGTGTATATTACTCAGTGGTTTAGCAGTTGTCTAGCACATGCAAGGCCCTCTGTTTGATCCCTAGCACTTCAAAAGAAAGACAATTAAATATTCATTAATTTTTTTTTCATTTAAGAAACTGAGCACTTTTACCTAAAATAAATCTAGGCATTTATGATGATAGATTTGAAACTCGGTGTGGTGGCGCATACTTGTAATCCCCGTATTTGGGAGGCTGAGACAGGAAGATCGAAGGTTTGAAGCCAGCCTCAGCAATTTACTTATTTTTTAAAAATTGTTTTTGCAGTACTGGGGATTGAACCCAGGGTCATTCTACCTCCAAGCTACACTCTCAGCCCTATATATATATTTTTTTTTTGTGGTACTGGGGATTGAACTCAGGGGCATTCTACCTCCGAGCTATATCCCCAGCCCTATTTTTTATTCTTTATTTTGAAACCGGGTCTCACTAACTTGTGGAGTGCCTCACTAGGTAGCTGAAGCTGGCCGCGAACCCGGATCCTCTGGACTCAGCCTCCCAAATGCTGGGATTACAAGCGTGCGCCACCACGCCCGGCTCTCAGCCCTATATTTTATTCTTTTTATTTATTTATTTTTGCGGTACTGGGGATTGAACTTGAACTCAGGGGCATTCTACCTTCGAGCTATACTCCTAGCCCTATTTTTTATTCTTTATTTTGAAACAAAGTTTCGCTAAGTTTCAGAGGGCCTCACTAAGTAGCTGAGGCAGGCGACAAACCTGGATCCTCCTGTCTCAACCTCCCAAATGCTGGGATTACAAGCGTGCGCCACCACACCCGGCTTAGTTCTACTTTAGTAAAAGTGTTTTGGAATCAATACTATACAGTTTATTAGTCCTTTCCGAGATAATGCTGTATTTGCCAATTTTTTTGAGTGACATATACTCTGTTATTTATAATTACTTCTTCATCTTGTTTCAGTTAAAAACTCAATTTATAATAGGCATGAAAACTTTTAAATTATAATGAACATGCAGAAAAGTATATGAATCATATAAGTCTATGATTTATTATGATGTAAATACATTACTGAAACTACCACCCAGGTAAAAAAAAAAAAAGTAAAACATTGTCATTATCAGCAGCCCAGTTCTTCTCATATGCATTTCTTTGTTTTGTTTTGGTTTTTTTGCAGTACTGGGGATTGAACTCAGGGGCATTCTACCTCCAAGGTATACCCCCAGCCCTATTTTTCATTCTTTATTTTTTTATTCTTTATTTTTTGCGGTACTGGGGATTGAACCCAGGGGCATTCTACCTCTGAGTTATACCCCCAGCCCCTATTTTTTTTTTTTCTTTATTTTGAAACAGGGTCTCACTAAGTTGTGGAGTACCTCACCTGGAATCTCCAGTCTCAGCCTCCCAAATGCTGGGATTACAAGCGTGCGCCACCATGCCCTGCTCACTCATTCTTTATTTTTTTTTATTTATTTATTTATTTATTTTTTTGCGGTACTGGGGACTGAACTCGGGGCATTCTACCTCCGAGCTATACCCCCAGCCCTATTTTGTATTCTTTATTTTGAAACCGGGTCTCACTAAGTTGCGGAGTGCCTCACTAGGTAGCTGAGGCTGGCCGCGAACCCAGATCCTCCGGTCTCAGCCTCCCGAATGCTGGGATTACAAGCGTGCGCCACCACGCCCGGCTTCATTCTTTATTTTGAAACAGGGTCTCACTAATTTTGGAGTGCCTCACTAAGTAGCTGAGGCTGGCTGCAAATACGGATCCTCTGGTCTCAGCCTCCCAAATGCTGGGATTACAAGCGTGCGCCACCACGCCCTCACCTCTCATATGCATTCATAATATTATTCCCTTTCTACCACAGATGACCATTATCCTGACTTTAGAACTGTAGATTAGTTTTGCCTTGTTTTAAACTTTATTAAATGGAATCATGTATTATGCAGTTTTGTGTAATATTTCTGTGAGACCAAACTGTTTTTCCATGTAAGAGTATTCCATTCTCACTGCTGTTAATTCTAATATATAATGGACATGTTTTCAATTTTGAACTATTGTGAATAATCTGACGTAACTACTTTTGTACATGTGTCTTGGTGCATATGTGCTTACATTTCTATGGAGTACATATTTCTAGGAGTGGAAAGGTTAGTCATAGATATGCATATGTTCAACTTTAGCAATAATGCCGTATAGTTTTCTAAATACCACTCTTCCAGTTTACACCTTTTTTGGTACTGGGGATTGAACCCAGAGGCATTCTACCTCCAAGTTATACCCCTAGCCTGATTTTATTTCTTATTTGGAAACAGTCTCATTAAGTTGCAGAGAGCCTCACTAAATTGCTGAGGCTGGTTTCGAACCTGTGATCCTCCGGTCTCAGCCTCCCATGTACTGGGATTACAAGCGTGAGCCACCATGCCCAGATTTTTTTTCAGTTTGAAACAGAGTCTCACTACATTACCAAGGATGGTCTTGAACCTGTTATCCTTCTCTCTCAGCCTCCCAAGTACTGGGATTATAGGCATGGACTACCATGCCCTGCTAAATTTAGACCTTTTTATTTCTCTTTTGTGGTACTGGAGATTGAATATAGTGGCAGTCAACATGTAAGCTACACCTTCAGCCTTGTTTTATTTTTAATTTGAAACAGGGTCTCACTAGTGTGATGAGAATCTTACTATTTGCTGAGGCTGCCCTTGAACCTATGATCCTCTACAAAGTACTGGGTTTACAGGCATGTGCCACCATGCCCAGCAGTTTACACTGTGTGTGTGTGTGTGTGTGTGTGTGTGTGTGTGTGTGAGAGAGAGAGAGAGAGAGAGAGAGAGAGAGAGAACGAACGAACGAACCCGGGGCATTCTACCTTCGAGCTATACCCCTAGCCCAATTTTATTTCTTATTTGGAAATAGAGTCTTGCTAGGTTGATGAGTCTTACTACTTTCTGAGGCTGTCCTCGAACCCGTGATCCTCCTGTCTCAGCCTCCCAAGTGCAGGGATTATATGGATGCGCTACTACGCCCAGCTAAGTTTTTTTTTTTTTTTTTTTTTTTTTTTTCAAAAATGAGTATCCAAGCTGGGCATGGTGGCATACGTTTGTAATCCCAGTACTTGGGAGGCTGAGATTGGAGGATCCGGGTTCGCCGCCAGCCTTAGCTACTTAGTGAGGCTCTCTGGAACTTACTGAGACCCTGTTTCAAAAATAAAGAATAAAAAATAAGACTGGGGGTGTAGCTTGGAGGTAAAATGCCCCTGGGTTCAATCCCCAGTACTGCAAAAAAAAAGAGTATTCATATTAGGCCTGTTAGATTACAGCAGATACTAACAGAACACAATTTTATATTCTTGAAGTGATTGTCAAATGATAAGAAACACTATATTTTATTTTGAAACAGGGTTTTTACTAAATTGCTAAGGTCCTTGCTAAATTGTTGAGCCTCTCCTCTAATCTGTGATACTCCTGTCTCAATCTCCCAAATTCTGGGATTATAGGTGTGCACCATTATACCTGGCCCTATATTTTTTTTTTTTTTTTTTTTTTAATTTTGAAACAGGTTCTCTAGCCGGGCGTGGTGGTGCACGCTTGTAATCCCAGCATTTGGGAGGCTGAGACCAGAGGATCCGGGTTCGCGGCCAGCCTCAGCTACCTAGTGAGGCACTCGGCAACTTAGTGAGACCCTGTTTCAAAATGAAAAGAATTAAAAAATACAGCTGGGAGTGAAGCTTGGAGGTAGAATGCCCCTGGGTTCAATCCCCAATACCGCAAAAAGAAAGAAAGAAAACAACACTAACCAAAGTGACAACAGAGGCTAAACATACATACTATTCTTCATATGAAACCTCCCATCTTCTATGCATGGCTATTTATTATATACTATTTAGGCTTCAAGTGCTTTAAATATAACAACTATAGCCAGTGTGGTAGCACATCCCTGTAATCCCAGTACTTGGAAGGCTGAGACAGGAGGATTGCAGATTTTAGGCCAGCTTCAGAAATTTGGGGAGAACCTGTTTCTTTTTTTTTTTTTGCAGTACTGGGGATTGAACTCAGGGGCATTCTACCCCCGCACTATACCCCCAGTCCTATTTTTTATTCTTTATTTTGAAACAGGGTCTCACTAAGTTGTGGAGGGCCTCACTAGGTAGCTGAGGCTGGCCACGAACCGGGATCCTCCAGTCTCCACCTCCCAAATGCTGGGATTACAAGTGTGCGCCACCACACCTGGCCTAAGATTTGTACATTTTTATTAAAGTACTGATGATCTGATGCTGACAGAAGAGAAGCAGACCATTGCAGAGAGATGATTCAATATTCTAGAGGTAGAATGCCCCTGGGTACCACAAAAAAAAAATGAGGTGAAAGATTTACCTTTGGAGAAGACCCATACTTCCTTTCCTGAGAATAATTGAAAGAAGAAAGGGATAGATACAAAGATAGGTTATTTGGGTGGTTTTTGTTTGTGTGGTTTTGGTAGTAGGGATTGAACCCAGGGGCATTCTGCCTCTAAGCTACACTGCTAGTCCCCCATTTATTTATTTTATTATTATTTTTTGTGGTACTGGGGATTGAACTCAGGGGCATTTTACCTCCGACCTATACCCCCAGCCCTATTTTTTATTCTTTATTTGGAAACAGGGTCTCACTAAGTTGTGGAGGGCCTCGTTAGGTAGCTGAGGCTGGCCGCGAACCCGGATTCTCCAGTCTCAGCCTCCCAAATGCTGAGATTACAAGCGTGCACCACCACGCCCGGCTCCCATGTATTTATTTATGTATTTATGGTTCTGGAGATTGATCTCAGGGCATTCTACCTCTGAGCTATACCCCCAGCTCTATTTTATTCTTTTTTTTTTTTGCGGTACCGAGGATTGAACCCAGGGGTATTTTACCTTGTAGCTACATCCCCAGCCCTATTTTTTATTCTTTATTATGAAACAGGATCTCACTAAGTTGTGGAAGGCCTCACTAAGTAACTGAGGCTGGCTGAGAACCTGGATCCTCTGGTCTCAGCCTTCCAAGTACTGGGATTACAAGCATGTGTCACCATGCCAAGCTTCTCCCAGCCCTATTTTTATTCTTTATTTTGACACAGGGTCTAACTAAGTTGTAGAGGGCCTCACTAAATAGCATATGCTGGCCACGAACCTTGTACCACCATGCCTGGCTCCACTTACATATTTTTAATCTATTTTTCTAAACCCTACAATAACCCTTCAATTTAGGTAGTGATAATCAAGCTGGTCTCAGTTTTTAGTTTTTGTATTTCAAGCCTTTGAAAACCCTGCATTTGAATCCATTTTCTGTTTTTCATACTGATCGAATTTTATTTGGCTTTAGAGTATATATTTGTACTTAATTTATGGATGCCATTAGTGTTCTGGACTACTTCAGTTAAACACTTAACATGTCTCAGTAGCAGTTAGGAAATTTCTAATCTAATTGCAGTATCAAATTATTCTGGAGCCGGGCGTGGTGGTGCGCGCTTGTAATCCCAGCATTTGGGAGGCTGAGACCAGAGGATCCGGGTTCGCGGCCAGCCTCAGCTACCTAGTGAGGCACTCCACAACTTAGTGAGACCCGGTTTCAAAATAAAATATAAAATAAAAAATAAAAAATAGGGCTGGGGGTGTAGTTCGGAGGTAGAATGCCCCTGAGTTCAATCCCCGGTACCGCAAAAAAAAAAAAAAA
>PVLC010007314.1:0-39683 GCA_004027655.1 Graphiurus murinus | reverse complement strand
ATTATTCTCAATCAGTTTTACCATGGTAGAGATGAGTTGTTTTTTTTTTTTTCTTTTTAAAATATACTTTTATTGGAAGCCAGGCGTGGTGGCGCACGCTTATAATCCCAGTACTTGGGAGGCTGAGACTGGAAGATCCGGGTTCGAGGCGATGCTCAGCTACTTAATGAGACTGTCTGTAACTTAGTGAGACCCTGTTTCAAAATAAAGAGTCAAAATAGGGCTGGGGGTATAGCTTGGAGGTAGAGTACCCCTGGGTTCAGCCCCTACTACTGCAAAATAAATAAATAGATAAATAAAATAGAATAGAATAAAATAAAATAAAATATACTTTTATTGGTGCGTTGTAGTCTCGCGTCATCATAAAGTTCACAGTGGTAGGGACATACATGTACACAGCACTTAGTGGGCCCCCCAGGCTCTCCTTACTCCTTCTCCTTCCCTGCACTTCATATTGAGATTGGCATTGATAATTTCATGTATGTGCATAATGCCAGTGGAATGTTTCCTTCATTGATCCCCCCACCCTTTTTTAGACCCCCTCCATCTCTACTGGGGTTTCTTTTCTTTCGTCTAAAGTCCCTTTTGTATCCCAGTTACTCTCTAGCTTCTACATACGAGACAAAACACATCCTTCACTTTTTGTGACTGGCTAATCTCACTTAACACAGTGTTCTCCTAGGGGCATTTTACCCTTGTGCTACACCCCAAGCCCTGTTTTTTTTTGTTTGTTTGTTTGTTTTGTTGGTACTGGGGATTGAACCCCAGGGTCATTTTACCTCTGAGCTATACCCCCAGTCCTATTTTTTATTCTTTATTTTGAAACCAACTCTCACTAAGTTGCGGAGTGCCTCACTGCCTCCCGAATGCTGGGATTACAAGCGTGCGCCACCACGCACGGCTCCTAATATAAATATTTTTAAAGTGAGTAGGAAAACAAGTACAATATAGTCAGTTATAACACATTCCAATCTTGGTAATATTATGTTCCTGTTTAATAGGCTAATTAGAGGGAAATGTAGACTTATTGAGTACATACTATGTTTTAGAACATTGAATGTATTAGTTCTAAATTCTGCCTCCTTTCTGAACCCTGTGATCACATGAGGAAACAGATACAAAGATTCTTATTTTATTTTATTTTTGCAGTACTGGGGATGGAACCCAGGGGCATTCTACCTCCGAGCTACATCCCCAGCCCTAATTTTTTATTCTTTATTTTGAAACAGGGTCTCACTAAGTTGCAGAGCCTCTAGCTGAGGCTGGCCACGAGACCACTATCCTCCTATCTCAGCCTCCCAAGTACTAGGATTACAAGCATGTGCCACCACGCTGGCTTAATTTATTTTTTATTTTGAAACAGGGTCTCACTAAGTTGCTGAGAGCCCTGCTAAATTGCTGAGGCTGGCCTCGAACCTGCAATCCTCCTGTCTCAGCCACTCAAGTACTGGGATTATAGGTGTGCACCACTGTGCCTGGTGTGTGTTTCTTCTAAGAGTATACAGCTAGCAGAAAGATGAAGCCGGGCATGGTGGCAAAACCTTATAATCCCAGTACTTGGGGGGCTGAGACAGGAGGATTGTAGACACGGCTAGCCTCAGATACATTTTTTTTTTTAATTTTAATTTTTTTTTTTTGCAGTACTGGGGTTGGAACTCAGGGGTATTCTACCTTTGAGCTATACTCCCAGCCCTATTTTTTATTCTTTATTTTGAAACTGGGTCTCACTAAGTTGCGGAGTGCCTCACTAGGTAGCTGAGGCTGTCCGCGAACCCAGATTCTCCAGTCTCAGCCTCCCAAATGCTGGGATTACAAGTGTGCGCCACCACAAGTATGCCCGGCTCTCTTCTATTTTTATCACCTTGAACTTTACCTTTCTAGTGTTTCATTTCATCCCTTTTTTTTTTCGGTACTTGGGATTGAACTCAGGGACCTTCTATCCCCGAGCTACACCCCAGTCCTATTTTTTATCCTTTATTTTGAAACAGGGTCTAAGTTGCGGGGGGGCCTCACTAGCTGAGGCTGGCCCCGAACCTGGATCCTCCAGTCTCAGCCTCCCAAGTACTGAGATTACAAGTGTGCACCACCACGCCTGGCTTCATCTCATTTTTTTATAGGATGATTTTTCTTGTTAATTGGAATTATTTTGAAGTACATTTTTTTGAAGTACATGTAAGTTACAATTTTTGCAGTTTATTATAATTTAATAACATCTTTAGATTTGCAGAACTCACTTTGGAATTCTTAGGTGAACCAAAGAAAAGGTTAAATTGATCTACAGGCTTATAAATCTTGTTACAACTTTCTAATGAGTAACTTTGAGGTAGCTCACTAAAGCTAATTTTTTTTGGGGGGGAGGAGGGGGGGATGGAACCTAGAGGCAGTCTACCTCCCAGCTATACCCCCAGTCCTGTTTTTTATTCTTTATTTTATTTATTTATTTTTGGGGGTACTGGGGATTGAACTCAAGGGCATTCTACCTCCGAGCTACACCCCCAGCCCTATTTTTTTGTGTGTGTGATACTAGCGATTGAACTCAGGGGCATTCTACCTCTGAGCTATACCCCCAGCCCTATTTTTTATTCTTTATTTTGAAACCGGGTCTCACTAAGTTGCGGAGTGCCTCACTAGATAGCCGAGACTGGCGATGAACCCGGATCCTCTGATCTCAGCCTCCCAAATGCTGGGATTATAAGCGTGTGCCACCACGCCCGGCGTAGCTAAGTATTCTTAAATGCCAGGACTCAGAAAATACCAAGATTGGAAGGGTCTTTAAACGTTAATGATTCTGTCACCAATATGCTGCTGGACTTCTTTTCCCAGTATTTCTCTTTTAAAATTTTTTTTGGGGAACCTGGATTGAACCCGGGGCATTCTACCTCCGAGCTACATCCCTATTCTTTATTTATTTTGAAACAGGGTCTCACTAAGTTTCAGAGGACCTCACTAAGTTGCTGGGGCTGGCTGCGAACCTGCACTCCTCCTATCTCATCCTCCCAAGTTATGGGATTACAAGTGTGCACCACCACGCACAGCTCCAGTATCTCTCTTGAAGGCTTCTTAAACCTATATTAAGATTGAATGTGAGCCAGGCTTGGTGGTGCACACTTGTAATCCCAGTACTTATGAGGCTGAGACAGGAGGATCGCAGATTCATGGACAGCCTCAGCAACATGTGAGAAATAGGGCTGGGGGGATAGCTTGGAGGTAGAATGTCTCTGGGTTCCATCCGTAGTGACACACACACACACACACACACACACACACACACACACACACAAAGATTGTGCAATTTTGGTGCAAATTTCTCTCCTTAGAGCTATTACCATGTTCTATCCTGATCAGGACTGTATGAATATCCCCCCTCCCCCCACCACAGCTTCACAAGTTTTATCAAACCGAGGACTTTCCTCAGTACTTGGGAGGCTAAGATAGGAGGATTTCAGGTTCAAGGCTAGCCTCAATAGCTTAGTGAGACTTCAGCAACCTAGCAAGACCTGTTCCAAAATAAAACAGGGCAAGCCAGGCATGGTGGCACACGCTTGTAATCCCAATACTTGGGAGGCTGAGAAAGGAGGATTACAGGTTGGCGGCCAGCCTCAGCTACTTAGTGAGGCCTTCTGCAACTTAGTGAGACTCTATTTCAAAATAAAGAATAAAAAATAGGGCTGGGGGTTAATCTCATAGGTAGAATGCCCCTGGTTTAATCCCCAGTACCACAAAAAAATAATAATAATAATAATAGGGCTCGAGTCTCTAATTCAGAAATAGAATCCCCATGAGTTCAATCCTTAGTAATATAAAAATAAATAAATAGATAATCTCAAAGGGGGATACTTAGGAAGGCAGGGGAAAAATGGACTTGATGTAAAGAGCTTTCTAACAGATATTCAAGTACAATTTGAATGCCTTTAGAGAAGTTTTGTTTTTGTTTTTTTTGCTGGGAATTGAACTCAGGGGCATTCTACCTCCGAGCTATACTCCCAGCCCTATTTTTTATTCTTTATTTTGAAACCAGGTCTCACTAAGTTGCTGAGTACCTCACTAGGTAGCTGAGGCTGGCCGAGAACCTGGATCCTCTGGTCTCAGCCTTCCAAATGCTGGGATTACAAACGTGCGCCACCACACCCGGCTTATAGAAGTTATTTATACAAGTTAATAGACCATTTTATTACTTATTTATTGGTGCTGGGGGTTGAACCCAGGGACATTCTACCTTCAAGCTATATGCTTGGCCCTATTTTGTGTGTGTGTATGTGGTACTAAGGATGGAACCCAGGGGCCTTCTACCTCTGAGCTACACCTTCAGCCTGATTTTTTTCTTTTTTTTTTGCGGTGCTGGGGATGGAACCTGGGGGCATTCTACCTCTGAGCTACACTTCCAGGCCTATTTTTTATTCTTTATTTTGAAACGGTCTCACTGAGTTGTGGAGGGCCTCACTAAGCAGCTGAGGCTGGCCGAGAACACGATCCTTCAGTCTCAGCCTCCCAAATGCGGGGATTACAAGCATGCGCCACCACGCCCGGCTCTATTTTTTATTTATTTTTATTTTTATTTTTTTTGTGGCACTGGGGATTGAACTCAGGGGCATTCTACCTTTGGGCTATACCCCCAGCCCTATTTTTTATTCTTTATTTTGAAACCGAGTCTCACTAAGTTGCGGAGTGCCTCACTAGGTAGCTGGGGTTCGCCCCGAACCCGGATCCTCTGGTCTCAGCCTCCCGAATGCTGGGATTACAAGCGTGCACCACCATGCCCGGCTCTATTCTTTATTTTGAAACAGGGTCTCACTAAGTTGCAGAGTGCCTCACAAGTTTCTGCGACTGGCTGCTAACCTGCGATCCTCCTGTCTCACCCTCCCAAGTACTGGGATTACAAGCATGTGCCACCATGCCCGGCTCTTCTCTGGTCCTATTTTATTTTTTATTTTGAAATGGGGTCTCACTGAGTTGCTGGGGTTAGCCGTGAACCTGCAAGTCTCCTGTCTCAGCTTCCCAAGTACTGGGATTACAAGTGTGCACATCACTCCTGGCTCATTATTTATTTTGTGGTATAGGGGATTAGACTCGGGGACATTCTACCTCCTAGCTACATCCCCAGCCCTTATTTGTTTATTTATTTATTTATTTATTGGCACTGGGGATTGAACCCAGGGACATTCTACCTCTAAACTACACTTCCAGCCCCTTCCAGCCCTATTTTATTTTTATTTTGAGACAGGGTCTTGCTAGGTTGTTGAGAGTCTCACTACTTGCTGAGGCTGTCTTTGAACCTGCAATCCTCCTGTCTCAGCCTCCAAAGTACTGGGATTACAAGCCATTACAGGCCACCATGCCTGGCCTTAATTTTTGTTTTGAAACAGGGTCTTGCTAGGTTGCTGAGAGTCTTGCTACATTACTGAGGCTGTCCTCAAACCTAGAATTCTTGTGTCCCAGCCTCCCTAGGATTATAGGTGTGCACCACCATACCTGGCCTGTTTTATTTATTTATTTTTTGTTTTTTGTTTTTGTGGTACTGGAGATTGAACTCAGAGGCATTCTACCTCCGAGCTATACCCCCAGCCCTATTTTTTTATTCTTTATTTTGAAACCGGGTCTCACTAAGTTGCAGAGGGTCTCACTAGGTAGCTGAGGCTAGCTGCGAACCCAGATCCTCCGGTCTCAGCCTCCTAAATGCTGGGATTACAAGGGTGCGCCACCATGCCCGGCTGTTTTATTTTTTTTAACAAAACAAAAAATGAACTCATGTTTGCCAGCTTTTTTATTTTTCCAAGTAAGTATATTCTCCCTGCTCTCATGTACCCAGGGATTGAATCCAGATGTGTTTTTATCACTGAGCTACATTTTCAGCCTTCTTTCTTTTGAGGGTTTTTGTTGGGCAGGGAATGGGGGACATAGGGTCTTGATAAATTTCTGAGACTATCCTTGAACTTGCTCTTGCTTTAGCCTCCCAAATTGCTGGGATTATAAGCAGGCACCACTCTGCCCAGCCTAAGTAAGGATATTTTAGAAATAACTAATACCACTGGGCATAGTAGTTTAAACCTGTAGTCCCAGCTACTTGGAAGATTGATACAGGATGATCATTTGAGCCCAGGTTTGAAAGCCAGCCTGGACAACACAGCCTTGTTTTGTGTTTAAAACAAAGAAGGGGGGGACGGACTTATATCCCTGGTCATTATCATTTTATTACAAAAAAGTTTCCTGGTACATCATAAGTGTTTTAGTCACTGTTGTTGAAAGTTGCTATTAACTAAAAAAAAAAAAAAAAAACTTCAAATGTGAATGGACAGCAGTAAGAATGATTTCACCATAGTAAAAACATTAGATGTTAAGCCAGAGAATTAATTTCCATTAGTGAAACACCTTCCTATTACCTCTAGAATACTAAAGTCCAGATTTCTTAACATAGCTAATAAGAGCCCTAGATATTTAACCTCTGTTGGATAGTTGACCTCTGACCACTTGATTTCTCTATTTGGCTAATAGTATACTCTGGCCCACAGTAAAAAATTTAGTTCCCAAAATGTTATGTCCTACCTCTGTTTTGGGCATTTCTATAGTGTTTCCTGTGTGCTCTTTCTATTTTAAGGTATAGTACAAGGGAGTGAAGAAACTGTAACCTCAATTTAGGACTCTAGTAAAGTATTAAGTTTACTGGTTAGGATAGTAGTTTACCCTTACTTGGAATCTTGTAATTCCTCTTTAGGCACACAACAGTGCAGTTTATAGTTTTTTTTTTTTTTTTTTTTTTTTGTGGTACTGAGGATTGAACCCAGGGGCATTCTACTCCAAGCTATACCCCCAGCTCTATTTTGATTATTTTGAAACAGGGTCTCACTAAGTTGCCGAGGGCCTCACTAAGTAGCTGAGGCATGCTGTGAACCTGCGGTCCTCCTGTCTCAGCCTCCCAAGTACAGGGATTACAAGCGTGCACCACCATGCCTGGCTATTGGTTTTTTTTGTTGTTGTTTTTTGCAGTACTGGGGATTGAACTCAGGGGCATTCTACCTCCGAGCTAAACCCCCAGCCCTATTTTTTATTCTTTATTTTGAAACCGAGTCTCACTAAGTTGCGGAGTGCCTCACTAGGTAGCTGAGGCTGGCCGTGAACCTAGATCCTCTGGTCTCAGCCTCCCGAATGCTGGGATTACAAGCGTGCGCCACCACGCCCGGCTGCTATTGTTGTTTTTAATAGATGAAAAAAATTATGATCTTCTAAAGGTCATAATGCTAGAATATGATAGGGCCAGGGCTCAGGTCTTGGTTTTTGTTTGTTTTGAAAAATTTAGGTCTAGTCTTCCTAATTCCAATGCAATCATTCATTCATTTAGCAAAAATTTATTGTGTGCCTAGTGTGGTAGGCAACATGGTATGGTTACAAAAATGACAAGGATATTCCTTTTTGAGTGTTTGTGTCAAGGTGGAGGGGGTAACTGGGAATTCAACCCAAGGGCATTCTACCCCTGAGCTACACCACTAGCCCGATTTCCTTTTCTTTCTCTCTTTCTCTTCCTCTCCCCCCCCCCCCCGCCCTCCCTCCCTTCTTCCCTCCCTCCCTTCCTCCCTTCCTTCCTTCCACTGGGGATTGAACCCAGAGGCATTCTACCTTCAAGCTACACCCCTAGCCTGATTTTATTTATTTGTAAATAGGGTCTTGCTAGGTTGATGAGAGTCTTACTACTTGTTGAGACTGTCCTTGAACCTGTGATCCTCCTATCTCAGCCTCCCAAGTACTGGGATTACAGGTGTGTGTTACCATGCCCCTCTTACTTTTGATTTCGAAAGACAGGGTCTTGCAAAGTTGCTGAGCCTGGCCTGGAACCTGTGATCCACCTGTCTCAGCTTCCCAATTATAGGCGTATGTGCCAACCACCACACCTAGCAGCTGCAATTTCTTTATTATTTAATCTGTTACCTGGGCTTCTTTTCCAATCCCTTTATAGGAATTAAGGGATATCCTCAAATGCTACTCATTCAAAGAAACTTTTCCTGAATAACTAGCCAAGTATGTTCTCTGCCATTCATAAATCACTTTTTTTTAGCTGAACTTTTGCCTCTCTTAGGCCATGTTTACTGTATTTTATTCAATATATAATATGCTTATGCTACTCTCTTCTATCCCTCATTTAGATTCTGAGATTCCTGAGGGCAGGGAATTATGTGGTTTATGCAAAACTGTTGTGGATGTAATGGGACTGTTCATAAGCATTTTTTAAATAATACATTTAAATTAGATTGGCCTAATTTTTTGTTGTTGTTTTGGTGCTGGGGATTGAACTAAGAGGCATTTTACCTCTGAGCTATATTCCTAGCCCTTTTTATTTTTTATTTTGAAACAGGATCTCCTTAAGTTGTTCAGAGTCTCCCTAAGTTGCTGAAGCTAGCCTTGAACCTGTGATCCTCCTGTCTCAGCTTTCCAAGTCCTGGGATTACAGGCTTATGCTACGACACTCAGCTGATAGTAGTTCTTAAAGAGGAATTTAAATGACCATTGTGTCAATTGGGGAATAAATTGTTCTAACCAGAAAATATGGCTTATTGGCTTTTATAGCCATTTTTAAAACAGTTCACATTTAGTACTTAATTTTATATCTAAGGTTGACTATTATCTTGTCACATTATATGTTTATCTTCTTATAGTATAGCATTGGTGTCTGTATTCATCATTTTTTTTGTCATTAGATGTTCCTTTCTCTGCTTACCTTTATCAAAGCATATATAACATGTATTGGCAGTGGTCTGTTTACTTATATATATTCCCCTTCAGAGGTCAGTTATTACTCATCATCCTAGTACCTGGAAGTTATCTATCAATATGAGTTTATTGGATGAATAAATAACATTTTTTTTTTTTTTTTTTTTTTTTTGCGGTACTGGGGATTGAACTCAGGGGCATTCTACCTCCGAGCTACATCCCCAGCCCTATTTTTTATTCTTTATTTTGAAACGGGGTCTCACTAAGTTGCGGAGTACCTCACTAGGTAGCTGAGGCTGGCCGAGAACCTGGATCCTCTGGTCTCAGCCTTCCAAATGCTGGGATTACAAGCGTGCGCCACCATGCCCGGCTCAGACTAGGCTTTTAAATATTCTTTATTTTAGCTAGGCATGGTGGCACATACCTGTAATCTTAGCTACTGTTGAGGCAGAGGCAGGAGGATTGCAAGTTGAAGCCCAGCCTGGGCAACTTAATGATACCCTTTGTCAAAGTAAAAAGGGCTTGGGCTATATAGCTCATTGGTAGAGAGTTTAACATGTGCAAGGCTCTGAGTTTGATCCCCAGTACTGGGGGAAAAATTTATTTTTGCCAGGCATGGTGGCATGTGTCTGTAATCCTAGCAATTGGGAAGGCTGACAGGAGAGTTGCAAGTTGAAAAAAAACAGGGCTTGGGGGATAGCTCAGTGGCAGAGTGTTTTCTTAGCATGTGTGAGGCCCTGAGTTTGATCCCCAGTGCTGTTTAAAAAAAGAAAGAAAATTTATAAGCCTATAGTAAATTATAAATTAAAAATATTTTACAAGCGTACTATTACCACAGCAAGTAAGAATATATGAGCTAACATATCATTCAGGTAATCTACTTTTATCATTGAATTGAGCAGTAGTTTTCTGTAGTTCTGGGTTCTGAATTTAAGTCAAAAGAAACTACTAATTCTTTTTTTTTTTCCTATTGAAACTAATTCTAAGAAGAATATTTTTTCACTGTGTGTGTGTGTGGGGGGGGATACTAGGGATGGAGCCCAGGACATTCTACTGCCAAGCTGTACCCTTAGCCCTTTTTATTCTTTCATTTTGAAACATAGTCTCACTAAATTGCAGAGGCTGGCCTTGAACCTGCAATCCTCCTTTCTCATCCTCCCAAGTACTGGGATTACAAGAGTGTACCACCATTCCTAGCTATTTTTTCACTTTTTTTTTTTTTTCAGTATTGGGGATGGAAGCCAGGGGCATTCTACCTCCAAGCTATACCCCCAGCCCTATTTTTTATTCTTTATTTTGAAACCGGGTCTCACTAAGTTGCAAAGTGCCTCACTAGATAGCTGAGGCTGGCTGAGAATCCTCATCCTCTGGTCTCAGCTTCCTGAATGCTGGGATTACAAGCGTGCACCACCACGCCCGGCTCCTCAGGCCTATTTTTTATTCTTTATTTTGAAACAGGATCTTACTAAGTTGACCACAAACCTGCAATCCTCCTGTCTCAGCCTCCCAAGTACTGGGATTACAAGCGTACACCACCATGCTCAGCTGTTTTTTCACTTTTAATATCTTTGTAGCCAATCGTGGTGGCGCACGCTTGTAATTCCAGTACTTGGGAGTTTGAGACAGGAGGATCTGGGTTCCGGGCCAGCCTCAGCTACTTAGTGAGGCCCTCCGCAACTTAGTGAGACCCTGTTTCAGAATAAAAAATATGGGGCTGGGTATGTAGCTCAGAGCTAGAATACCCTTGAGTTCAATCCCCAGTACCGCCAAAAAAAAATGTTCGTAATTGGGATGTGTTTCAGTTACTGTCCGCCAGATAGCTGTCATGGAGTAGTTGTCATTGCCTATGCCTGTACAAATGTAGTCATAGCCATTTATATTGTTATCATTCCAGTAGGGCTATGTAAAATTAGTGCTACACATGTTTAATTACTATTTAAAATGTATCCTGCAAGATTTTGCTGTTATTCATCACTTAATCAAAAAGTTACTGAGTGTGCAGAACTGCACAGAAATACAGCATTAGCACATAAGTTTGATATTAGTGAAGCAAATACTTGTTGTTGAAGGTAAGACACAATTATATATTTTCTTGCAAAGCAACAAAGTGTTTTATGAAGTAAGCAAAGCTCTTTAACACAGAATTACCAAATCTCTTAGCATAAGTCTAACTCTAAATGTATTTAAAAATCATTAATTATAAATATTCAAAGTGGCAGCTGGGTATGGTGGCTCACACTTTTAATCCCAGTACGTGGGAGCCTGAGACAGGAGGATCACAGGTTCAAAGCCAACCTCAGCAATTTAGCAAGGCTCTCAGTAACCTAATGAGACCCTGTTTCCAAATGAAAATAAAATAAATAGGGCTGGGAGTGTACCTTGGAGGTAGACTGCCCCTGGGTTCAATCCCTAGTAATACACACACACACACACACACACACACACACACACACATATTTCTTTCTTTTTTTTTTTTTGGTACTAGAGATTGAACCCAGGGGCATTCTACCTCTTAGCTACACCCCCAGCCCTATTTTTTATTCTTTATTTTGAAACAGGGTCTCACTAAGTTGCAGAGGCCTCACTAAGTAGCTGAGGCTGGCCAGGAACCCAGATCCTCCAGTCTCAGCCTTCCATGTACTGGGATTACAAGTGTGCGTCACCATGCCCGACTCACATTTCTTTCTTTCTTTCTTTTTTTTTTTCTCAACACAGTCTGGGTCATACCAGGACCAGATAATATAATGTTCTTTTAATTGAAAAATTCTAGGTGCTTCATAAACACACACACTTCTAAGTGTCATAGTATCATAGTTTAATGTCAGCATTTTTCTTCATCTAAATCAACTAATAATGTACTTTATAGTTAATTGATGAAATATTAGATTCCATTGTACTTTTATGTTCTGTTTGATAATCTATATCCATATAAAAGCAGAAGGCATTGCTTTACTGTTTGAATGGCTTAAGTATATACAGATGTTCCCCAGTTACATGTCTGAAGCTGAATATAAGGTTTATGTTCCAGAGAAGTTACTTGAACTCTGTTCTTTTTTGTTTTTTTTTGGCTAATACTTTTTTTCATTTCAGACAACATAGTCCTCCATATGCTTGGTGTCATAATTGTAAAATCTAGAAGAACAAATTTCTTCTATTTTTCTATATTTTACTTCTAAAACGATATATTTACTAAAGTACATAGATACCATTGTGATTGATAATAAGTCAATTTCTAGGTCAAACTAATCTAGAGATCATCAACTTAGTTAGACCCTATTTCAAATAAAAAAAAAAGTAAGGTTGGGGAGCCAGGCATGGTGGCACACTCTTGTAATACCAGTACTAGGGAGGTTGAGACCCTGGGATCAGGTTTTGAGGCCAGCCTTAGCTACTTAGTAAGGCCCTCCTCAACTTAGTGAGACCCTGTTTCAAAATAAAGAATAAAAAAATAAGGCTGGGGGTGTAACTTAGAGGTAGAATGCCCCTGGGTTCAATTCCCAGTCCCCCCCCCCCCCCCCCCCCAAAAAAAAAAAGGGCTAGGGCTCAGAATATACCCTGGTTTCAATCATATATATATATATATATTTTTTTTTTTTTTTTCAGTACTGGGGATATATATTATATAATCACACAGTTTAAAATGATAGAAGGCTGGAACAATAATGGTTAGCTATTTAATATTAGCACATAACCTATTAAATCTTTTTACACATCAGTAGTGTGTGTGTACACATATATACATATACAGTTGGCTATCTGTATTCTAGGGTTCTGCATCAACGGATTCAATCAACCACAGATTAAATATATTTAGAAGTAAATTGCATCTGTACACTGAACACACATACTTTTTCCTTGTCATTATTTTTAAATACAATATAATGTCCATTTACATAACATTTACATTATATTAGATGCAATAAGCTGCCTACAGATGTCATAGAATATATGGGAGTGTTTGTGAAGATTATATACAAATATTAGGCCATTTATAGGGGATTTGAGAATTCATGGATTTTAATATCTGTGGGGGGTTGTGGAATCAGCCCCCTTGGATATCAAGGGATGACTGTATATATGTAATTATAATAATTTTTCAGTCAGGTATGGTGGTGCACACCTGTAATCCTAGTACTTGGAAGGCTGAGACAGAGGAACACAGGTTTAAGGCCAGCCTTGGCAATTTAGCAAGGCCTTCAGCAGTTTAGAGAGACCTTGTTTCAAAAAAAATAAAATAGGGCTGATGGTATAGCTCAGAAGTAGAACATCCACATTTCAATCCCCAGTACCACCAAAAAAATTTTTTTTTCATTTTTCTCTTGAGACTATCATAAAATTAATTCATTGCTTAACTCACACTATTTGTTTTCTTCTCAGCATGATTCTCGATATTTGGGCAGTTTAATAAATAAAAGCAACACATATATTCCAAATGATTTAACAGTAGTATTAGGCATGGAATAATGAATACTATTTTTATTAATTAATTAATTAATTAATTAATTAATTAATTTTGCAGTACTGAGGATTGAACCCAGGGGCATTCTACCTCTGAGTTATACCCCCACCCCCACTCCATCCTATTTTTTGTTCTTTATTTTGAAACAGGGTCTCACTAAGTTGCAGAGGCTAGCTGTGAACCCAGATCCTCCTGTCTCAGCCTCCCAAGTACTGGTATTACAAGTGTGTGCCACCATACCCAGCTATTAATGAATATTGTTGATTATAGGAAGGTGCTTGCTTTTGCTCACCTATGTCTAAATCATTTGTCTTATCAGGAAGACTGGCCTTCTATGGTAGATGAGCAAGGGGACTATGGTAGCAGTATGTAAGGATGTCTTCTAACATTTCTCTCAGCACATGTCTATGCTGTCAGCTAACCAAAAGACTAACTTTGATTTTATTCTGGGCCAGATTATCATGACCTCATGAAGTTGCTCTTATTGATGCAACTCAGCATATACCCTATGACATAATAGATTTTTCTATGCAACAAGTCTAGAGCAGCAGTACTTATCAAGAAGGTCTGATATCAGCTGGGTGTGGTGGCACTTGCCTGTAATCCCAGTATTTGGGAGGCTGAAACAGGAGGATCACAGGTTTGTGGCCAGCCTCAGCTATTTAGTGAGACCCTCCGCAACTTAGTGAGACCCTGTTTCAAAATAAAGAATTAAAAATAGGGTGGGGAGTGTAGCTCAAAGGTAGAATACACCTGGGTTCCATCCCTAGTACTGCAAAAAAAAAAAAAAAAAGTGATACTACTTTTAATTGCATTTAATCATATCTGCTGGAGGAGCCTTTTTTTTTTCCTCACAGGGAATATTAATTAGCTATTTGCAGTGAATTATTCTACAAAAATACTGTATACTTAGATTTCATGTATTTAATTCATATATAAGCTTTGTTTAAGTTTAATGAATACTCATTATTAAACTTACTTTTCTTATTTTCTTAGGATTTTGACACTTTATGACATGTCATTGTCTAGAGCAATAATGAACGTTGGCCTATTTTGGATGAGTTGATGACTTTTGGAAATGCTCCTATAATATCTACTTGGAGAGAAGTGAATTCGAATAACCAAGATCGTTACTGAATTTTCAAGATGACTGATCCAATGATGGACTTTTTTGATGATGCCAATCTTTTTGGTGAAACCTTAGAAGGTTTGTCAGATGATGCATTTGTACAACCAGGACCTGTTTCACTAGTGGATGAATTGAACTTGGGTGCAGAGTTTGAACCTTTGCATATAGACTCACTAAACCATATTCAAGGTACTTCACATCAGAAGATGACTGATTTTGAACAGTTAAATCAGTTTGATTCAATGAAATTTCATCAAGTTAATCAATCTTTTGGTAGCCCAGCAGAACATGTGTTATCTCCACACTCTCAGTTTAATTGTTCTCCAATCCATCCACAAAACCAACCCAATGGTTTATTTCCAGATGTAGCAGATGGCAGTCCAATGTGGGGCCATCAGACAGCAACTAGCATTTCTAATCAAAATGGATCTCCTTTTCATCAACAAGGACATTCACACTCTATGCATCAAAATAAAAGCTTTGTGGCACACCATGACTTTGCCTTATTTCAGGCCAATGAACAACAAACACAGTGTACTTCACTACGCTCACAACAAAACAGAAATAATCTGAACCCAGGGCAAAATTCTCTTAGCCAGTCTAAAAATTTTATGGATGTTAATGTTTCTGGTCCCCATAGAGTCAATGTTAACCACCCACCACAAATTACTAATGCATCTACTTCACAACAGTCTCTTTCAATGCAATTTTCTCAAACATCGAATCCTTCAGTACACTTCCTCAAGTGTAGCAGTCATCAAGAAGGAAATTTTAATGGACCTTCTCCAAATATGACTTCTTGTTCTGTCAGTAATTCACAGCAGTTTTCTTCACAGTATTCCTTTTCTAGTAATCATGTATCACCAAACAATCTCCTTCAGTCCTCTGCAGTTCTTGCACCCAATCATACAAATCAGACTCTATCTGATTTTACTGGAAGTAGTTCCTTTTCACCTCATAGAGGAATCAAGCAAGAATCCACTCCACATATCCTAAACCCCAGTGCAGCGTTGAATTCAAATAATTTCCAACTGTTGCATTCGTCACAGCCTCAGGGTAATTATAGCAATTCAAAATTATCTCCAGTACACATGAACTTCCCTGATCCTGTTGACTCAGGAACTCAAATGGGCCATTTCAATGATCATGTAGAAACTAATGGCTTTTCATCTTTAGAAGAGAATTTACTTCATCAAGTGGAACCTCAAACTGAGGCATTCACAGGACTTGACCCAGAGGACCTCCTTCAGGAGGGTCTGCTGCCCCAGTTTGATGAGTCAACATTTGGACAAGATAATTCAAATCATGTTTTAGATCATGACCTTGACCGACAGTTTACTTCACATCTTTTAACAAGGCCTTCTGATATGGCTCAAACTCAGTTGCAGTGTCAGGCTCGGAGTTGGCATTCGTCATTTTCTGCTCATCAGCATTTACATGACAGAAATCGCCTATGTTTACAGCGACTGGTATGTAGCTCTTTGTTTTTATTTTGGTGATATGGAGTTGAGTGAGCTTTTATTCATGGGGTTAATTTATATGAGGCCTATTTAAGATTTCTTAAACTCAGAATTCTATTAAGCATATATATTTTGACATAGATTTGTCTTGCTTTAAAAGCCTTACTGACGCCGGGTGTGGTGGCGCACGCTTGTAATCCCAGCATTCGGGAGGCTGGAGGATCCTAGTTCGAGGCCAGCCTCAGCTACCTAGTGAGGCCCTCTGTAACTTAGTGAGACTCGGTTTCAAAATAAAGAATAAAAAATAGGGCTGGGGGTATAGCTCGGAGGTAGAATTCCCCTGAGTTCAATCCCCAGTACCACAAAAAAAAAAAAAAAAAAGCTATAAAAGCCTTACTGAAAGCAGGGCGAGGTGGTATATTCCTGTAATCTCAGTACTTGGGAGGCTGAGACAGGAGGATCCCAGGTTTGAAGCCAGCCTCAGCAACTTAATGAGGCCCTCCACAACTTAGTGAGACCCTGTTTCAAAATAAAAAAAAGAATATATATATATAGAAATAGGGCTGGGGGTGTAGCTCAGAGGTAGAATGCCCCTGGGTTCAATCCCCAGTACAATAAATTAATAAATAGTAAAAAATAAAGTCTTACTGAAAGTTATTCATTCATGTAGTCAAAGCAGTAGAGTAACTTTTGTATATAGAAAATTGTAAAGTTTTCAGAACTCTTTTGTAACTTTTAATTATCATTACCTTCAACTGAGCCGGGTGTGGTGGTGTACATTTGTAATCCCAGTACTTGGGAAGCTGAGACAGGAGGATTGTAGATTCACAGCCAGCTTCAGCTACTCAGTGAGACCCTGTTTCAAAATAAAGAATAAAAAATAGGACTGGGTTGTAATCCCAGCTTTGGGAGGCTAAGACTGGAGGATACTCGTTCGCGGCCAGCCTCAGCTGCTTAGTGAGGCCCTCCACAACTTAGACCCTGTTTCAAAATAAAGAATAAAAAATAGGGCTTGGGGTGTAGGTCAGAGGTAGAATGTCCCCAGGTTCCATCCCCAGTACTGCAAAAAAAAAAAAAAAAAAAAAAAAAAAAATAGGGCTGAGGGTGTGCCTCGGAGGTAGAATGCCCCTGGGTTCAATCCCCAGTACCACAAAAACAAACAAACAAACCTTCAACTGAAGATTTTTTAATAAAAAATAGAACCTTAAAAACCATAATTAAATGGAAAGCAACAGCCTGTGAAAATTTTATTGTAAATATGAATATACTAAAATTGGAATGATACAGAGAATATTAACATGGCTCCTGCACAAGAATGACATGCAAATTCGTAAAGTGTTCCATATTTTTGTGTTCACTAAAAAAACCCTGGATAATATGCAACTTTAATAGTAAAAGTTCAGTATAGAGTATGAGGTGTGGTTTCATTTTACTTAGTAGAAACAGATTTTTCAAATGTTAATAATGCTGACAAATTTATGGTGAAATTGGTACCTAGATGATTTTGTTAATTGAAATAAATATTTTGGAAATCAGTTTGGATGGTATATTACAATAACCCAAACATAATAAAAATATTCTACCAAAAGATATTTTCTTACTGTATTTATAAGGGACAACTGAAAACAGCATAGTTTATTGTCATATCCACATCGGATAGACTCTTATAAGCATTAAGTCTTAGAAAAGGCTGGGTATGGTGGTATACACTTGTAATCCCATACTTGGGAGGCTGAGCCTGGAGGATCTGAGTTCGTGGCCAGCCTCAGCTATTTAATGAGGCCCTCCACAACTTGGAGAGACCCTGTTTCAAAATAAAGAATAAAAAATAGGACTGGGGATGTAGCTCAGAGGTAGAATGCCCCTGGGTTCAATCCCCAGTACCACACATACAACAAAAGAAGTCTTATAAAACTAACACAGAGCCAGATGTGGTGCTGCACGCTTGTAATACCAGTACTTGGGAGGCTGAAACTGGAGGATCTGCATTTGGAGCCAGCCTCAGCTACTTAGTGAGGCCCTCCACAATTTAGTGAGACCCTGTTTCAAAATAAAGAGTAAAAAATAGGACTGGGGGTATAGCTCGGAGCTAGAATGCCCTTGAGTTCAATCCCCAGTACCTCAAAAAACAAAACACAGAAGCCAGGCATGGTGGCGCATGCTTATAATCCCAGTACTTGGGAGGCTGAGATGGGAAGTTGGCTGCCAGCCTCAGCAACTTGTGAGACCCTCTGCAACTTAGTGAGACCCTGTTTCAAAAATAAAGAATAAAAAAAATTGGGCTGGGGTGTAACTCAGAGGTAGAAGGCTTCGGGGTTCCATCCTCAGTACCACAAAACAAAACAAAACAAAAAAACACAGAATATGTGAGTGATGATGAGGAAGCATAATTTAAAATTAAAAACATGCCGGGCGTGGTGGCACACGCTTGTAATCCCAGCATTTGGGAGGCTGAGACCGGAGGATCTGGGTTTGCAGCCAGCCTCAACTGCCTAGTGAGGCACTCTGCAACTTAGTGAGACCCTGTTTCAAAATAAAGAATAAAAAATAGGACTGGGGGTATAGCTCGGAGGTAGAATGCCCCTGAGTTCAATCCCCAGTACCACAAAAAAAAAAAAAATAATAATAATAATAATAATAATAATAATAATAAAGTGGTTCAGAGTGCAGGCTCTGGTACCAGACCATGTGGGTTAGAACCATTTAACTTCTCATACATACTAGATGTAGGGCTTTGAGCTAGTTATATAATTTCTGCATGTTTCTTTTCCCTCATCTTTAAAATATAATACTAGGATCTACCTAATAAGATTTTGGAAACTATTAACAGTGATAACAAGTGAAAGTATTGAGGACTTTGCCTAGCTTAGACTTAATACTTTTTTTCTTTTTTAAATTATACTTGTTATCATAGCAATTTGAAAATACACAGGTGAAAAAATACCGGAGGGAGCCAGGCAGGTGTGGTGGCACATGCTTGTAATCCCAATGCTTGGGAGGCTGAGTCAGGAGGATCACAAGTTTGAGGTCAGCCTCAGCAACTTAGTGAGGCCATCTGCAACTTATTGAGACCCTGTTTGAAAATAAAAAATAAAAAAATAGGACTGGGGGTATAGCTCAGAGGTAGAATGCTCCTGGGTTCAATTCCCAGTGCCACACACACACACACACACACAAAAAGCCAGAGGGAAATTGTTTAGTATAGGGTAATATAGTTATACTTTCACTTGTTTTCTATAATTTTTGTCATGTGAACATGTAACTTTTATAATAAAAAATATCTTGTGTAATATGTTATAAGATGTAGCCGGGCATGGTGGTGCACGCCTGTAATCTCTATAAGTGGGAGGCCGAGACAGGAGGCTGATTGCAGGTGAGAGGACAGTCTCGTTAACCTAAAAAGACCTTGTTTCCAAATAAAGAAATAAAATGAGCCAGGCGTGATGGCGCACGCTTGAATCCCAGCATTTGGGAGCCTGAGACCGGAAGATCTGGGTTCTTGGCCAGCCTCAGCTACCTAATGAGGCACTCTGCAACTTAGTGAGACCCTGTTTCAAAAAAAAAAAAAAAAATAGAAAATAGGACTGGGGTATAGCTCGGAGGTAGAATGCCCCTGGGTTCAATCCCCAGTACTGAAAAAAAAAAAAAAATCAGGCTGTGGGTGTAGCCTGAAGGTAGCATGCCTCTGGGTTAAATCTCTAGTACCACACACACACACATGCACACACATACATACATAAAAGATGTATAAATGTTTCAGTAACTTGGTTACCTATGAGACTCAGAAAATATGGTGCATGATTTTTTTTTCTTTAGTACTGTGAATTGAACCCAGAGGCATTCTGCCTCCAAGCCTCACCCCTTGCCCAATTCTAGCCCAATTTTATATCTTACTTGGAAGATTGCTGAGAGCCTCACTAAATTGCTGAGACTGGCTTTAAACCTGCGATCCTCTGGCCTCAGTCTCCCAAAATACTGGGATTACAAGTGTGCACCACTACACCTGGCCAGGTGCATGGTATTTAATACTTAGGAAATGGTTTTTCATCTTAAAGCCTTGATATATTTGAAAAAGAAAATCTTGCCGGGCGTGGTGGCGCGCGCTTGTAATCCCAGCATTCGGGAGGCTGAGACCCGAGGATCCGGGTTCTCGGCCAGCCTCAGCTACCTAGTGAGGCACTCGGCAACTTAGTGAGACTCGGTTTCAAAATAAAGAATAAAAAAATAGGGCTGGGGGTGTAGCTCGGAGGTAGAACACCCCTGAGTTCAATCCCCAGTACCGCAAAAAAAAAAAAAAAGAAAATCTTCATTTTTTCCCCATTGGATTTATTTTAGTTTTATTTCAAATAGAACACTTACTTTGTTTGTTTGTTTATTTATTTATTTATTTAGTGGTACTGGGAATTGAACCCAGAGGCATTCTACCTTTGGGCTATACCCCCAGCCCAATTTTATTTCTTTATTTGGAAACAAGATCTGACTAGGTTGATGGGTCTCACTACTTGGTAAGGCAGTCTCAAACCTGCAATCCTCCTGTCTCAGCCTCCCAAGTATAGAAATTATAGGTGTGCGCCACCACTCCCAGTCAAATAGAACACATTTTAAAAAATGTCTAGGTAGGTAAAGAGATACTTAAAAAGAAATTATAAACCAGTCTCCCCTTGTGACATGAGTTGAATATTATGATTTTGCTCCCTCTACTGGAGAAGCATCACATACCTTACTGGTGAGGAAAATTTCTACTGAATTTATGTTCCTTCATCTATCTACTTGTATATAGATTTCTGACTAGTTTGATTTATCACTGAAGTTGTGAACCATAAAATTTGTTAACTTCTATTCTTAATTTTATTCTTCTAAAGCCTGTGATGCTTAATTCATCTTTTTTTGTTACTGTATTTTTGTGGGTTTTTTGTTTTGTTTTTTTGCGGTGCTGGGGATTGAACTCAGGGGCATTCTACCTCCGAGCTATACCCCCAGCCCTAGTTTTTATTCTTTATTTTGAAACAGGGTCTCACTAAGTTGCGGAGTGCCTCACTAGGTAGCTGAGGCTGGCCACAAACCCGGATCATCCTGTCTCAACCTCCCAAATGCTGGGATTACAAGCGTGCGCCACCACGCCCGGCTTGTTACTGTATTTTTGTATTTTAATTTATTATTTAGAATAAATAATAAATGTGCCTGGAATCCCACTACTTGGGAGGTTGAGACAGGAGGATCAAAGGTTTGAGGCCAGCCTCAGCAACTTAGTGAGACACTGTTTCGAAATAAATGAAAAGGGCTGGGAGTGTAGCTTAGAGGTAGAATGCCCCTGGGTTCAATGCCTAGTACCAAATAAATGATTTATGTATTTCTTTTTTTTTTTTTTTGCAGTACTGGGGATTGAACTCAGGGGCTTTCTACCTTTGAGCTATACCCCCAGCCCTATTTTTTATTCTTTATTTTGAAACCAGGTCTCACTAAGTTGAGGAGTGCCTTACTAGGTAGCTGAGGCTGGCCTCGAACCCGGATCCTCCGGTCTCAGCCTCCCAAATGCTAGGATTATAAGTGTGCACCACCACTCCCCACTGAGGTTGTTTCTTGAGTATTTTTGTTTTGTTTTTGTACTAGATATTGAACCCAGAGGCATTCTATCTCTGAGTTACACCCCAGCCCTTATTTATTATTGATTGATTGGTACTGGGAATTACATGGGGGGGGTGTTCTACCTCTGAGCTACACCCCCAGCCCTACTTTATTTTTGTTTGTTTGTATTTATTTATTTATTTATTTAGTTTTACTGAGGGTTGGACCCAGAGGCATCCTACCTCTGAGCTACACCCCTAGTTTTATTTCTTATTCTTTATTTTGAAACAGGGTCTCACTAATTTGCGGAGGGCCTCATTAAGTAGTTGAGGTTGGCCGAAAACCTTCAATCCTCCTGTCTCAGCCTTCCAAGTACTGGGAATACAAGAGTGCACTACCACGCCTTTTTCTTCATTTTTGGCTTTATTCTTTATTTTGAAACAAGGTCTCACTAAATTGCCGAGGGTCTCACTATGTTGCTGAGGCTGCCCTCGTACTGTGAGCCTCCTGTCTTACTCAGCCTCCCACGTCCTGGGATTATAGGTATGCATGACCATACCCAGCCTTTTTTTTTTTTTTTTTTTTTTTTTTTTAATATATCCCAAACTTACTTATTTATTTTGCTACCAAGGATGGAACCCAGAGGCTTTCTACCTCTAAGGTACACCCCTAGCCCAATTTTATTTCTTACTTGGAAACAGTATCTCACTAGGTTGCTCAGAGCCTCCCTAAATTGCCGAGGCTGGCTTTGAACCTGTGATCCTCCTTTCTTAGCCTCCCAAGTACTAGGATTATAAACATGCACCACCACACCCAGAATACTTTCTTTTCTTTTTTTGTTTTTGTTGTACTAGGGATTGAACCCAGGGGTATTCTGCCTCCGAGCTACACTCCTAGTCCTTTTTATTTATTTATTTCTTTATTTTGAAACAGGATATCACCAAGTTGCAGAGACTGGCCCGGAACCCAGATCCTCCAGTCTCAGCCTCCCAAGTACTGGGATTAAAAGTGTGGGCCACTGTGCCTAGCTCTTTTTAGTATTAAAAGTAATGTTTGGGTTTTCTTGATTGAGAGGTTTAAAGAGGACTGATGGAGTAGAAGAGAAGGGGATATGAAGATGATTGTTTTGGATTGCATATTAACTTTATACATACTGAATTGTAGGTCATATATCCTAAATATGTGAAATTGAAATGATTTAATATGTGGAATTTATGACAAATTCTGGCAGAGCATATAAGTTTTTACCTATGAATTTTTATCGTATTCTGAATGGTTATAAAGTACTACATAACTGATATGTTATATTAATAAGGAGTTCTTATATTATGATGCTTTCCCAGGTTTTATAGAAAGAAAGCAAACCTTTTCTGAGTTTTTTTTTTTGTTTTTTTTTTGGTGGCATTGGGGATTGAGCCCAGGGCCATTTTACTGATGGTACTCCAAACAATAACCCTAGCCCTATTTTTATTTTTATTTGGAAACAGGGTCTCACCAGGTTAATGCAAGTCTCACTACTTGCTGAGGCTGTCTTCGAATCTGCAATCCTACTGTCTCAGCCTCCCAAATGCTGGGATTACAAGCGTGCGCCACCACGCCTGGCTTTTTCTGAGGTTTTTAATCATATTTCTTTAACTCTTTTTCTTACTTGTAATAATTTAATTTCATACTAAATTAGCATTCTCATATATAGAAGTTCAGAGATTTAAAATTTAATAGAGTGTCATAATTTTTTAGTTTATCAAAAATAGAGCTGGGCATAGTTGTGCACACCTGGAATCTCCGACTCCACCCAGCCCTTTTTTTATATTTATTTATTTTGGTGGCACTGTGGATTGAACCCAGTGCATTCTAACTCCGAGTTACACCCCCAGCTCTTTTTAGTTTTTGATTTGAAACAGTCTTGCTAAGTTGGTGAGACTATCCTCCAACAGACATGTACCACTATTCCTGGCTTCAAAGAATATGTCTAAGCCTTGCCAGGCATGGTGGCACACGCTTGTAATCCCAGCATTTGGGAGGCTGAGACTGGAGGATCCGGGTTTGTGGCCAGCCTCAGCTACTTAGTGAGACCCTCCGAAACTTAGTGAGACCCTGTTTCAAAATAAAGAATAAAAAATAGGGTTGAGGGTATAGCTCGGAGGTAGAATGCCCCTGGGTTCCATCCCCGGTACCACACACACACACAAAAAAAGAATATTTCTAAGCCTTGCCTTTTCTTACAAGTGAAATGGAATGATTGTAGATAAAATTTGAATATCTTAGACCTCCCTCATCTTTATGTCAATTGTTAAAAACAGTCTGTAATCCCAGTACATGAGGGCTGAGACAGGAGGATTGCAGGTTCAAGGCCAGTGTCAGCAATTTAGTGAGACACTGTGTTGCTCAATAGGAGAATGCTCAGTACCACAAAATGCCCAGTACCACACACATACAAAAACAAAAAAAAAAGTTAAAAACAATGAACATTACTGAGATCACTTCAGTATATTAGAATCTAGTATTTACCACTTTTTTTTTTTTTTTTTTTTTTTTTTGTGGTACTGGGGGTTGAATTCAGGGCCATTCTACCTCCAAGCTTTTACCCCAGCCCTATTTTTTATTCTTTATTTTGAAACCAAGTCTCACTAAGTTGTGGAGTGTCTCACTAGGTAGCTGAGGCTGGCCGCGAACTTGGATCCTCCGGTCTCAGCCTCCGGAATGCTGGGCTTACAAGTGTGTGCCACCACGCCCTGCTTATTTACCACTTTTAAAAAAGCCGGGCATGCCGGGCGTGGTGATGCATACTTATAATCCCAGTACTTGGGAGGCTGAGACAGAAGGATCTGAGTTCGTGGCCAGCCTCAGCTACTTAGTGAGGTCCCCTGCAACTTAGTGAGACCCTGTTTCAAAATAAAGAATAAAAAATAGGACTGGGGAGCCGGGCATGGTTGTGCACACTTGTAATCCCAGCATTCGGGAGGCTGAGACCGGAGGATCCGGGTTCTCGGCCAGCCTCAGCTACTTAGTGAGGCACTCTGCAACTTAGTGAGACCCTGTTTCAAAATAAAGAATAAAAAATAGGGCTGGGGGTATAGCTCGGAGGTAGAATGCCCCTGGGTTCAATCCCCAGTACCGCAAAAAAAAAAAAAAAAAAAAGGACTGAGGGTGTAGCTCAGAAGTAGAATGCCCCTGGTTTCAATCCATATAATACTGCAAAGAAAAAAAAAAGAGCCAGGCATGGTGGTGGAGCATGCTTGTAATCCCAGTACTTGGGAGGCTGAGACAGGAAGATCTCAGGTTCTCGGCCAGCCTCAGCAATTTGTGAGACCCTCTTCAACTTAGTAAGACCCTGTTTCAAAATAAAGAATAAAAATCGGGCTGGGGGTGGAGCTCAGAAGTAGAATGCTCCTGGATTCAATCCCCAGTACCACGAAAAAAAAAAAGGAGCCTGGATGCCGAAGGAAGAGGCTCAAGGATGGGTGGGATGGTGAGAAGCTATACCGTGCGTTTCAAAATGTTAGTATGTACAAGACATAACAGAAAATACTAGTTTCTTTTCATCTGTAATTTTTGGAACAAATTTTGAAAGACTAACACTCTAAACTTTTCATTGCTCTTTTATGACAAGTATATTCGGCTGTCTTTAGTTTTTGTCATATTTGTGAAATAGAAATGCCATGTGGAGCACTGCGATCTTTTAATGTTTGTAAATTAAATTTAGTGTCAAAGTTCTACAGCAATCAAATAGGAAAATATTTTAGAATGTGCTTATATCGAATACTTTTGGCTTTTTATTTTATTTTATTTTATTTATTTATTTTTTTTGCGGTACTGGGGATTGAACTCAGGAGCATTCTACCTCCGAGCTACACCCCCAGCCCTATTTTTTATTCTTTATTTTGAAACCAGGTCTCACTAAATTGCGGAGTGCCTCACTAGGTAGCTGAGGCTGGCTTCGAACCTGGATCCTCCGGTCTCAGCCTCCCGAATGCTGGGATTACAAGCATGCGCCACCACGCCTGGCTACTTTTGGCTTTTTATTATGATGAATTTCTTACTTTGTTTCATACCTTGAGTTGTTGTTTTTTTTTATCCTGAAGGTAGAAACACTTATTGCTTACAAATTTCTAAAAAGAACTTACAGTCAGGCTTGGGTAACCCATGTAAGGCATGTTTTAGAGATAATGATTTTTTTCTGATTATTTCAGTACTTGGTTGTTATAAACAATTGGACCATATAAAAAACAAACAGATGAAACAGAAGCTACTTGTAATATCATTACCAAAATATAATCACTGTTGACTTTTTGTTAAATATCCAGTGAGATCTATTGTCCTCATTTCCATGTTTTTGCACTTTTAAGAAACTAAATTGGAAGCCGGGCGTGGTGGCACATGCTTGTAATCCCAGCATTTGGAAGGCTGAGACCAGAGGATCCAGGTCTCGGCTAGCCTCAGCTACCTAGTGAGGCCCTCCGCAACTTAGTGAGACCCTGTTTCAAACTAAAGAATAAAAAAAAAATAGGACTGGAGGCGTAGCTCAGAGGTAGAATGCCCCTGGGTTCAATTCCTAGTACCACAAAAAAAAAAAAGAAAGAAAACAAGTTGGTAATTTTTTTTAGCAAATGGCTTTTTAACCTTCCAATTAATACATTTTTCATGTTACTAAATATTTTTCTGAGCCGGGCATGGTGGTGCACACTTGTAATCTCAGTACTTGGGAGGCTGAGACAAGAGGATCACAGGTTCATGGCCAGCCTCAGCTACTTAGTGAGGCCCTCTGCAACTTAGTGAGACCCTGTTTCAAAAAATAATAAAGAATAGGGCGGGTGATGTAGCTCAGAGATAGAATGCCCCTGGATTCAATTCCCAGTACTGAAAAAAAAATATTCTGAAAATGATTTTATTTTATGTTTTTTTTTTTTTTTTTTTTTTTGCGGTACTGGGGGTTGAACTCAGAGGCATTCTACCTCTGAGCTACACCCCCAGTCCTATTTTTTTTTTTAATTCTTTATTTTGAAACAGGGTCTAACTAAGTTACAGAGTGCCTCACTAGGTAGCTGAGGCTGGCCGTGAACCCGGATCCTCCAGTCTCAGCCTCCCAAATGCTGGGATTACAAGCGTGCGCCACCATGCCCAGCTCTGAAAATGATTTTAAATGGCTAGTTTGTCATTGTAAGATTGCTAAATTACAATATAAGAATACTGTTATTATTGAGGTGTGGAAAAATCTGAATCAAGGTGATTAAAATATCTTGATATTTTCTTGCATATATTACCATAATTGAATTTAATTAAGTGCATATTATTAGGTACTTGCAATGCCTAACAGGTAGTACACTTAATTTGTGCCAATCAGTGCTTTAAATACTTAACATATATTAATACAGTGATCCATCACAACAATCCTTTTATTTGGATATGATTATTTCCTTCAACTTATATAGGATCAAACTGAGGTACAAACAAGTAGTGAACCTCAAGTCACACAGCATACTGGATTCAATCCAAATTTGACTTCCATTATCACTTTTCTTCAAAGTATTTTACTGCATTTTAATATATAACAATAATGTATGAAATAATTTCTTCCTCCTTTCCCCATTAAAAAATCTACTATACTATATAATAAAGTAAAAACTTGCTTTAGAACCTTTAAACAGAGAAGGCCATGAGTCTGGTTTTTTTTGGCCTATATTTGGAATAGTTTATCTATTAGTAGAGGAAAAATACCTTCATAATAAAACAAACAACAAAAAAAACTGAACTAAAATATTGCTTCCAAAATTGTTCCAATATTTTTATAAGATTTGTATAAGATGATAACATATGCCCTAAAGGTTATAATTATCTTCACGTGTTCAAAGGAACTTAGAGGTCTGAATTAGCCCTAGCAAGTGGAAGTCAGATCATTTAGTATAAGAAAGAAATATGAAATAAAATTCTTTCAGCTGAAAGCAGGGAGATGGAATAGCTCAGATGTGTCATAGAAAGAATTTCTATAGTGGGTGGAAAAAGATAGGTTATTTCAACTGTTAAGATTCTATGGTTGTAATTTTAGGTTTCATTTTAGGATGTATCATTCATTTTACTTATTTAACTTGTGAGTAGCAATTACAAATGATGAAGAAAGTAAAGAAATACAACAGGTCCACTACCATCCAACAATGTCAAAGAATTACTGGTTCTAGACACATTTTCCAGATAGTTGAAGTATAGTCTATTTAAGCATTAAAACCTTAAATAATACCACCCAACTCTCCCGTAATAGTGATGGTGGTACAATGCTGTGTTACAAAAAGATGAAGAGAAATGTTAGATTTTTTTATAGGAAGGTCTTGTGTGAGCCAGGCGTGGTGGCGCACGCTTGTAATCCCAGCATTCGGGAGGCTGAGACTGGAGGATCTGGGTTCGAGGCCAGCCTCAGCTACCTAGTGAGGCACTCTGCAACTTCGTGAGACCCTGTTTCAAAATAAAGAATAAAAAATAGGGCTGGGGGTATAGCTCGGAGGTAGAACGCCCCTGAGTTCAATCCCCAGTACCTCAAAAAAAAAGGAAGGTCTTGTGTGTTGAAGTTTCTCATGGTTATTATTAAACCTCTAAAAATTACAAATTCCTCACTTAAATAAGACTTTACTGGGCTCTATTAGATATATAAAAATCATCTTAAGAAACATAATTAGTTATGTTATTATGAAACGGAAAACTTATATAAAACTAAAGATTTGTTCCTGCTTTTTTTTTTAATTTATTTTTTTTATAAGCATTCAATTTAGAAGATCCCAAACGCTTTGCCATTTTTTTTCAGTAGTAACTTTACCTAAGTAAAAAATGCAACAGATATAGCCAGGTGTGCTTGCACATGCCTATAATTCCAGCACTTGTCTCAGCAACTTAGACTGTGTTTCAAAATAAAAATAAAATAGGGCTAGGAGTGTAGCTCAGAGGTAGAAAGTCCCTGGGTTAAACCTCCAGTACCAAAAGAAAAGAGGTAACATATATACAAAATGTTAAGAAATTTCACTTCAGTGTGCTCTAGACAAAAAGAAGAAAAATTACCTAGGTAATATTTAGATTATTCCCTTAAATAAAATTAAAATTTTATAAGGTATCTCTTTATCAGAACTTGTTTAAAAATCTATGCATTTGGCATGATATCACACTTAGAAGCAGTTTCTTTTCTTTTTTTTTTTTTTTTTTTTTTGCGGTACTGGGGATTGAACTCAGGGGCATTCTACCTCCGAGCTATACCCCCAGCCCTATTTTTTTATTCTTTATTTTGAAACAGGTTCTCACTAAATTGCGGAGGGCCTCACTAGGTAGCTGAAGATGGCCGTGAACCTAGATCCTCTGGTCCCAGCCTCCCAAATGCTGGGATTACAAGCGTGCGCCACCACACCCAGCTTAGAAGCAGTTTCAAAATTCTTAGTTACTTGACTAATCCAGAGCACAAAATAGAAATTCTGTCTAAGAATTTTTTTAGTTTTGTTTTCAGTTAAATTGGACTAGTAACTGGGCATGATGGCTTAGGCCTGTAATCCCAGTACTTGGGAGGTGAGACAGGAGGATCGCAGGTTCAAAGACAGTCTCAGCAACATAGTGAGAGTCTCAGCAACCTAGTGAGACTTTCAAAACAAAAAATTAAAAAGACTGAGGTTAAGCTCAGAGATAGAATTCCTCTGAATTCAATCCCCAGTGCTAACAATAAAGTAAGCTAGTTTTTGAATTTGACATTTCTGTCAGAGATTCTAGATTATGTTCTATTTTAATTGAGAAATTGTAAAATATTAGCTAGTTTTGAAATATGATTTTTTGGGAGGAGTTTAAATTTAAGGGCACTACCTCCAAGCTAACCCTCAGCCCTTTTTTTTTTTTTTTTTTTTTTGCAGTACTGGGGATTGAACTCAGGGGCTTTCTACCTCCGAGCTACACCCCAGCCCTATTTTTTATTCTTTATTTTGAAACCGAGTCTCACTAAGTTGTGGAGTGCCTCACTAGATAGCTGAGGCTGGCAGCGAACCCGGATCCTCTGGTCTCAGCCTCCCAAATGCTGGGATTACAAGCATGCGCCACCACACCCGGCTTATTTCTTATTTTGAAACCGAGTCTCACTAAGTTGCCGAGTGCCTCACTAGGTAGCTGAGGCTGGCCAGGAACCCGGATCCTCAGGTCAGCTTCCCAAATGCTAGAATTACAAGTGTGCACCACCACGCCCGGCTAGCCCTTTTTATTTTGAAACAGGGTTTTGCTAAATTGCTGAGGCTGCCCTATAAGTTGTAATCTTCCTCTCTTACCTCTCAAATTCTGGGATTACAGGAAATAAGGTCTCACTGAATTGCTGAGAGCCTCACTAAGTTGCTGAGGCTGGCAGTGAACCTGTGATCCTCTGGTCTCAGCTTCCCAAATACTGGGATTACAAGTGTGCGCCTCCACCCCTGTCATTTTTTTCTCTTTTTTTAAACAGAGTCTAAGTTGCTGAGACTGGCCTGGAATTTACCTTGAATCTTGAACCTGCAATCCTCTTGTCTCAGCCTCCCAAGTCCTGGGTTTACAGGTATATGCCACCATTCCCAGTGAGGAGGACAGTCTTTAAACAGGGCTTATTTCCTATATGGTATGTGTTTGTCTACCTGAAAACATTACAAGTTTATATTGACCTTTTTATGAATTCATAGAATTTTAGAGTTACATGAGCTCTTTTTATATACTATATACAAAAAGCAAAAAGGAGCTCTTACTATATCCTTATATACAAAAAGCAAAAAAGGGTTAGAAAGATCATGACTTGCTTGCTGTCATAAAACTAGTTAGGGGTTCCTTTTGTAGGTACAACTCTAGTGTTTAAAGGTGATTGGTGAGACCCCGTTTCAAAATAAAATAAAAATAGGGCTGGGAGTCTAACTTGGAGGTAGAATAGAGGTAGGATGCTCCCTGGATTCAATCTCTAGTACCCTCCCACACACAAAATTATTATCATATATGTATGAATATGTAGATTTGTATGCATATATATTGTATATATATTTATGCAAGACTAGCTAACATACAAAGTTACATGTTAACTTTCTGTTCATTTTAGGAATAAGTTTTTGGTTTTTATTTTTTGTTAGTTAGTTTGTTTCCAGTTCTGTTGATCAATCCCAGGGCCTCTTGGATGCTACTAGGCAAGTGCTTTACCACTGAGCCACATTCCCCAGCCTAGAACTTAGTTCCTTTTATCAATTACAATCAACACCCATCCACCCTTATAATTTTTTAAAAATATTAGAATCAAAGCTGGGCATGGTGGTGTATGTGTATACTTCCAATACTTGGGAGGCTGAGACAGGAGGATAGCAGGTTCTAGGACAGCCTCAGCAATGTAGGGAGACTCTCAGCAACCTAGCTATTTAAAAACAAAAAATAACATCGATCTGGGAGCGTAGTTTGGAGATAGAATGCCCCTTGGATTCAATCCCAGTATCACAAAACATAACAACCATTAGAATCCAAATGATTTAGCCAGGTGGGGTGGCAAACACCTATAATTCTAGTACTTGGTAGGTTGAGACAGGAAGATGGCAGGTTTGAGGCCAGCCTCAGCAATTTAGCAAGATGCTGTTTCAAAATAAAAAAGGGAGCTGAGCGTGGTGGCACACGCTTGTAATCCCAGCATTTGGGAGGCTGAGACCAGAGGATCCGGGTTCTCAGCCAGTCTCAGCTACCTAGTGAGGCACTCCACAACTTAGTGAGACCCTGTTTCAAAATAAAGAATAAAAAATGGGGCTGGGGGTATAGCTCGGAGGTAGAAAGCCCCTGAGTTCAATCCCCAGTACTGAAAAAAAAAAAAGGGATGGAGCTGTAGCCTGGAGGTAGAATACCTGTGAGTTTAATCCCCTGTAATCCTCCTCATTCCCCTCCTCAAAAAAAAAAAAAAAATAATAATAATACTTAACCATTTAAAAATACTAGTTTTGAGGCACACGTGGAACCATGGTGAGCTAGTGGGTGTCTGGGGGTCACAGCCATGGCGAGGGTCCCCTCTGCCACGGCTACCCCACTTCTCCTGTTAGGCTTGGGGCGGGTGAGGGTGAAATGGACACTCCCCTGCTCTCAGGCTTGGAGTCGGATTCTGATGAGTCTTTGGTCACTGACAGAGAGTTGCAGGATGCATTTTCCCTCGGACTCCTGAAGCCAGGCCTCTATGTCGTGCTAGAGGGGCCGAAGAAGGCGATGAATGACGTGAATGACTTGAAGCAGTGTTTGGCAGAATTCAAGAGGGGACTGGAATGGGTCGAAAGGCTGGATATGACCCTGGGTCCAGTGCTGGAAATCAGTGAACCTCAGGCAACATCTCAGGAGAAGGACCAGAAAGCTGTTAATCCAGAAGACAATTTCCAGCAGGAAATGAGTTTCTCCCGCCAGGCACAGGCTGCTGTGCTTGCAGTATTACCCCATCTCCATCAGCTCAAAGTCCCTACCAAGTGGCTCACTGATTATTTTGCAGAAATGGCTAAGTCTGATCAGCAGATGCAAAAGATTCGACAGAAGCTGCAGACTAAATAGGCCGCCAGGGAGAAGTCTGAAAAAGCTAAGCAACTTCGAGCACTTAGAAAGTATGGAAAGAAGGTGCAAACGAGGTTCTGCAGAAGAGGCAGCAGGAGAAAGCACATATGATGAATGCCATTAAGAAGTATCAGAAAGGCTTCTCCGATAAACTGGATTTCCTTGAGGAAGATTAGAAACCGGCCGCACAGGGGACAGAATCAGGAGCTAAAGGCCAGCAGATGAAGAAGGGGCCCAGTGCTGAACAGTGCTATAAAACCAGGAGTTTGGTTTTGGTGGAAAGAAGAAAGGTTCCAAGTGGAACACTCGGGAGAGCTACGATGATGTTTCCAGCTTCTGGGCCAAGACAGCTCATGGCAAGGGCCCCAAGAGGCCAGGAAAGAAAGGATCAAATAATAGACCTGGAAAATGAACAAGAGAGAAGAGGAAGAGCAGAACCTGCTAAAGATGCATCTTTGTTTAAGAAGAACCAAGAAAAAGGGATGAAGACTTTCCACAATACAATAAGATTCTTTTTCTTGGTTTTTGTTTTTTAATTTTTTGGTAAAAAATTGTTTGAATAAACTGAAGAAAAATTATCAAAGAAACATACCCTGGCTAAAAACTCAGGGCTAGGAGATACAGAGGTTTGTCTATTAAATATTTCTATTTATTGATAACTTAAAAAAATAAAAATACTAGTTTCTAAAAAACAAAAACAAAATTAAAATACCAGTTTCTAGACTAAGTCTGATATCAATATTAGCCTATATATTGGTACTAAATGTAGCGATGCAAAAACAGAAAAGTGTAGAAGGTAGTATAATAGACACCCATTAACCCACCATCTAGATTTACCTAATGCAACATTTATTTCAAATCTTTTTTTTTTTTTTTTTTTTGCAGAACTAGGGATAGAACCTCCGAGCTATACCCCCAACCCTATTTATTTATTTATTTATTTTTTTGTGGTACTGGGGATGGAACCCAGGGGCATTCTACCTCTGGGCTATATCCCCAGCCATAATTTTTATTCTTTATTTTGAAACAGGGTCTCACTAAGTTGCAGAGGGCCTCACTAAGTAGCTGAGGCTGGTCGCGAACCCAGATCCTCCTGACTCAGCCTCCCAAGTACTGGGATTACAAGCGTGTACCACCATGCCTGGCTCCCAACCCTATTTTTTTTGCGGTACTGGGGATTGAATCCAGAGGTATTCTACCTTTGAGCTATAACCCCAGCCCTATTTTTTATTCTTTATTTTGAAACTGGGACTCACTAAGTTGCGAAGGGCCTCACTACGTAGCTGAAGCTGGCCGAGAACCTGGATCCTCCAGTCTCAGCCTCCCAAATGCTAGGATTACAAGCATGCGCCACCACGCCCGGCCCAACCCTAATTTTTATTCTTTATTTTGAAACAGGGTCTCACTAAGTTTCGGAGGGCCTCACTAAGTAGATATTTTTATTACAAGTGTTCACCACCAATGCCCGGCTCAGATCTGTTTTCTTAAAGCAGTGAAGCATTATGGATAACCTTTGAAACCCAGTCCCATTTTTCTTCCTTTCTAGAGCAAACCACTATTCTAATATTATGTATCTTTTTACTTTGTGTTTTTGTAACTTAATAGAAGGGTGTGTATGTTTGTGTGTGTGTCCTCCCCAACTGTCTATCCCTAAACATCTGGGAAGGAATGGAGAGAAAGATTATTCTCTAACAGTTTATTTATTTAAAAGACAGTTTTTGAAACAAGTCAAACACTAACATCTATTTAATCTCATTTCATGGTTGTCAGTTAATTTATTTATGTTAAAAGTATTATATAAGTAAGTATAAACATAAAACAAAATAGTGACTTTGGAGTTAGGTAGTCCTGTCCTGGGTTTACAACTCCTTTCTTCTGTTTGCCAGCCTCAGTCTCAGCCTCCCAAATGCTGGGATTACAAGCGTGCGCCACCACGCCCGGCTCTTTGCCAGCCTTTTAACCTTGAGCAAGTTTGTTAGTCTTTTCCAAACTTTGATCCCCTCCTGCAAAAACTGTTTTCTGTATCAAAATGAGCTAATTCATGAGGTGTTCAGTGTGATTCATTCATTCATCCCTCCCTCCCTCCCTTCCTTCCTTCCTTCCTCCTTCCTTCTTGTACTAGAGATTGAATGCAGGGGCATTCTACCTCCAAGTTCCACCCTCAGCCCTATTTTTTCTTTATTTTTTGAAACAGAGTCTCACTAAGTTGCAGAGTGCCTCACTAAGTAGCTAAGGGCTGGCTGGGGCCTGCTATCCTCCAGTGTCAGCCTTCAGAGTACTGCCATTACAAGTGTGCACCACCACACCCAGCTGTTTTTGTTTTTGAGACAGGGTCTTGCTAGGTTGCTGAGAACCTCACTAAGTTGCTGAGTTTGGCCACAAACCCTTGATCCTTCTGTCTCAGTCTTCCAAGTATTGGCATTACAGGCATGTGCCACCACTCCTAACTGGCTAATATTTTTTGAGTGTCTTATTTTTAAACTCTTCAAAGATATTATTCTATTTAATTTTTATTATTCACTAAAGGAGATAGATATGATACTAAAAAAATATGGGCAGGTATATATAATGATTTGTGGCTTGAATGACTATTTTCATTTTCTATTTTATTTATCTATTGCATTGCATGGGCTCAAACCCAAGGCCTTGCATTTGCTAGCTAAGTGTTCCACCACTGAGCTGCCCTCCTATCCCCTGTACAGTATTTACCAAAAGAGAAATATCCTTATTTTAATGAATAGGGTGGTACTAATAGTGAGATATGGAAAGATTTGGGAATTTAGGTAGGTACCATTTGCAAGGCCTTGAATGCCAGGCAAATGCTAAGTTAGGTTTTGGCATGGAAATGAAGACTTGGGCAGGAGAAATCTACAATAAAAGCTTTACCAGATTAAGCTGGTTTTTATTTTTATTTATTTTTGTTTGTTTTGTATTGCTGGAGATTTAACCTAGGGCTTTTGGCATGTTTTCTTCACCCTCAGCCTTAACCTGATTTCAAAATAGAACAAAAGAGAAATAGTATGACTATTTTAGGTGGCGAGGTAGGTCTTCCATCAGTTGAAAAATGTAAAACTAGAGTGCAAAAGATATATATTTGGGGAATATCTAGTATGAAGTGGTAAGTGATAGTTGAAGGTGCTATAATAATAGAAGTAGAAAATATAGAGTGAGAAAACGAGAGTTTGGATCAGAATCTTGGGAAGAGAGTAAAACAAAGGGATTAAAAGAGTAATTAATACTAAGACACTGTATTACCCCGTAATCCATAGGGACAGATTGTAGAAGTAATGAACAACAGTGTCAGAAATGAAAAGATATTTGAAGAGAATAAAAACTTAAAAGATTATTGAATAACTGAGAAGTAATTGATGACTTTGAAAAAAAAGATTTTTTTCAAGGAAGAAGAGGAGCCAGGCGTGGTGGTGCATGCTTGTAATCCCAGCATTTGGGAGGCTGAGACCGGAGGATCCGGGTTCACAGCCAGCTTCAGCTATTTAGTGAGGCTCTCTGCAACTTAGTTAGACCCTGTTTCAAAATAAAGAATAAAAAATAGGACAGGGGATGTAGCTCGGAGATAGAATGCCCCTGGGTTCAATCCCCAGTACCGCAAAAAAAAAAAAAAAAAAAAAAAAAAAAAAAAAAAAAAAAAAAAAAAAAAAGGAAGAAGAGGAATGAAATCAAAAGAAATTTATAAGTGATAAGAATCAGAATGTCAGCTGTAGTCTGCTCTTGAAATGTTTGGTTATAGAAGGAAAAAGAAAAAGTAATCTTAACCAGGTGTAGTGGCACACACTTGTAATCTCAGTACTTGGGAGGCTGAGACAGGAAGATTGCAGGTTTGTGGCCAGTCTCAGCTACTTAGTGAGACCCTGTTTCAAAATAAAGAATGAAAAATAGAATGTCCCTGGTTCAATCCCCAGTACTGCCAAAAAAAAAAAAAAAAAAAAAAAAAAAGTAATATTGAGCCAGGCATGGTAGTGCAGACTTGTAAACCCAGAACACCCCAGGGTTCAATCTCTAGTACAAAAAAAAAAAAAGTAATCTTGGAAGTTGAAGAGTGAATAAAGCATAAATGTTAATATTCTAAAACTTTTGAGATTGTGTATGTATATATATATATATATATATATATATATATATATATATATATATATATATATACACACACACACACACACACACATATTACTGTTAGTATGGAAAACTGATTACTATTTTGTCAAACTTAGGAAATATGTCATGATGTATTCATATAAAAGAAATTAATTTTGGTGCTTTGTGAAGATTTACTCAATTTTACCATTTAAAGATTATATAGAAAAGGCCTATGGGTGAAACAGACTTTATTCACAGGGGTATTGCTGTGTGATTTAAATAAGGGAACGTACTAGAAAAAAAAGAATATGATTCTTTTAAATGGCCATAACAATATTTTGTCTTGACAGGGCCTCACTAAGTTGCGGAGTGCCTCACCAGGTAGCTGAGGCTGGCCTCGAACCCGGGTCCTCAGATCTCAGCCTCCCAAATGCTGGGATTACAAGCATGCGCCACCACGCCCGGCTGTTTCTTGTCTCTTAACTAGAGGGTATTGTACCTATATGCAATGTAGTTTTAGCAAATATTTTCTAAATTGGTATGCTAGCAGTAGATTAGCATAAATTATAGAACATATATAATTTTAGTTTGGAGTAAAATAATTAAAACTAATAAAAGAAGAGGAATTATTTAATAGATAAGTCAGGGTAAAATTAATCCTGTTACATTTATGTCTGCTTGGTAAGTACATTTTTTTTTTTTTTTTTTTTTTTTGCGGTACTGGGGATTGAACTTAGGGGCATTCTACCTCCGAGCTACACCCCCAGCCCTATTTTTTATTTTTTATTTTGAAACTGGGTCTCACTAAGTTGCGGAGTGCCTCACTAGGTAGCTGAGGCTGGCCGCGAACCCGGATCCTCCGGTCTCAGCCTCCCGAATGCTGGGATTACAAGCGTGCGCCACCACGCCCGGCTGGTAAGTACATTTTAAAACAAATTCTGTTGATACATAATTTACAAACAATAAAATATCCATTTTAATTGCAATTTGGTGACTTTTGACAAGTATATGCATATGTGTAATCAGTACCATATAAGTCATTGCACAACTCCTAAAAACATTTCCTGCTGTCCTTTCATACACAGTTATCGTTCCACTCATCACTTACCCGAGGCAATCACTAATCTACTTTCTGTTACTGTAGATTATTATTATTACTATTTTTTTTTTCGTGGTACTGGGGATTGAACCCAGGGGTATTCTACCTCCGAGCTACACCCCCAGCCCTATTTTCTATTCTTTATTTGAAATAGGGTCTCACTAAGTTGCGGAGTGCCTCACAAGTTGCTGAGGATGGCCACAAACCTGTGATCCTCCTGTCTCAGCCTCCCCAGTACTGGAATTACAACATGTACCACCACACCTGGCTTGTAGATTAATTTTGTTTGTACTTTTTTTTTATACCTGGCATTGTTTTGCCAAGCACATTATTTTTTAGATTTATCCATGGCATTTCATGTCTTGGTAGTTCATTTCTTTTTCAAATTTTTCTTTTTCTTTTTTATAGTACTAGGGATCAAACCCAGGTACTTGGTAGGCAAGTACAAAACTACATCCCTAGCCTTTTTTTAAAAAAAAAAAAATTATTTTTTCCTTTTTCCCATTAGTACTGAGGGTACAGTCCAAGGCCTACCACATGCTAGGCAAATGCTTTACCACTATGCCATATCTACCCTCTTTTTTAAATTTTATTTTGAGATAGCGTCTCACTAAATTGCCCAGGGCACAATCTACCTCTGAGCTACACCCCCAGCCTTATTTTTTTTTAAATTTTGAAATAGAGTCTGACTAAGTTGCATGGGGACTCAGCAAGTTGTTGAAGCTAGACATGAATCTGTGATCCTCCTGTCTCAGCCTCCCAACTATTGAGATTACAGGTGCATACCACTGTGCCAGGCTCCAGGCTATCTTGAACTCCAGATCCTTTTGTCTCAACCTCCCTAGTAGTTGGGATTGCAGGTGTGCACCCCTGTACCCAGCTGTTGTGGTGTTGTGGAGATATTGTTAACATATAGTAAAAAGTCAACAAACACTTTATTATTCCCAGTCTAAAGTGCATAGTTCTGGTAAATACATATAGATGTGTAACTACCACCACTAATTAAGACAGAGAATAGTTACATCATGATTAAATGATTAATATGTTTGTTTTAGAAGAAAAGTGTAGAGTAGTGATTCTCAATTGTAGATAGATAAGCTACTCCTCTACTAACAGAATCTCAGAGGGAATTTACCAAACTAGCATGTACTCCCTTTACTTCCAATTGAGTTTCTGTAAGTTTATATATAAGTTTATATATATATATATGTATATATAATATACTTATATATGTGTATATATAAGTTTATGTGTATATATACTATAACATATAACAAACAGTATAACATATGTGTTGTCTATGTGAAAAATAAGCAAATAGAAAACAGAAAAGGCTAGGAGACATTGGTAGATGCCTGAAAAGAAAAAATTATGGGATTTGGCTAAGAATATTTTTTATCTCTCCCTTTCTTGGTGCTAGGATTCAAACCCAGGACCTCACACATATCTTCTGGGATGGAAGAATTAAACGAGATAACACAGATTAAAATTCTCTGTAAACCATCAAAGTACAAATGTTAGTTTTCTTTTTTTTGTGGTACTGAGGATTGAACTCAGGGGCATTCTACCTCCGAGCTATACCCCCAGCCCTATTTTTTATTCTTTAAATTTGAGACAGGGTCTCACTAAGTTGTGGAGTGCCTCACTAGCTGAGGCTGGCCGCGAAACCGGATCCTCTGGTCTCAGCCTCCCAAATGCAGAGATTACAAGCATGTGCCACCACGCCCAGCTCCAAATGTTAGTTTTCTTCTGTAATCATATATCCTGTTGATAATTGTGGTAGGATTTGAGTAACATTTTTTGCTAAACAATATGCAAGGAAATTGTTTTCTGAGTGATCTGCTTGGTCTTTATTCATTGACATTGCTGCAGAAAATTAAATATCCACAAGACCTCAGCCTACTTTACATAATTAGACATCTATTTTATATTGGTATTCTATTATGCACTGGTAGAAGATATCTATTTGGATATTTTTGACTATTTTACTTCTTTATTTTTTGGTGGTACTGGGGGTTGAACCCGGGGGCATTCTACCTCTGACCTATACCCCCATCCCAATTTTATTTTTTATTTTGAAACAAGGTCTTGTTAAGTTGCTGAGGCTAATCTCAAACTTGAAATCCTTCTTAGCCTCCCAAGTACTGGGATTAAGGGCATAGGGAATTACTATTTTAAATATCAGCATTTGTTTGTAGAATCTTAAAATCTCAAAATTGAGTGGGACTAAATAGTTCAACCTAGCTTTTTTGGGGGGGAGTACTGGGGATTGAACTCAGAGGCATTCTACCTCCAAGCCACACCCCCAGCTACTTTATTTATTTATTTATTTATTTATTTATTTGAAATGACATCTGACTAGGTTGTTGAGAGTCTCATTAAGTTGCTGAAGGCTGGCTTCAAACCTTTGATCCTCCTATCTGAGTCTCCCAAGTACTGGGATTATAGGAGCGCTTTACCACACCTGACTTCAAACTATCATTTTTTGTTTGAGCTCTCTTTGTGGTGGAATTATAGAAATCCTCTCCCTTCTCAGGCAGCTCATTCTGCTTTCTCAAGAGTATCTACTTTCCATCCACATATAGTTCCCCTCCCTTTATTTCCATGGGTGATAGTTATGTGCTACCAGTTCTGTGTTTGCTTGCTTGCTTC
>PVLC010007313.1:0-64038 GCA_004027655.1 Graphiurus murinus | reverse complement strand
ACAATTGCCAAACTATGGAACCAGCCAAGATGTCCATCAACAGATGAATGGATTACAAAACTATGGGATATGTACACAATGGAATTTTACTCGGCCATAAAGAAGAACAAAATCATGTTATTTGCAAGGAAATGGAAGGAACTGGAAAACATTATGTTAAGTGAGATTAGTCAGTCACAAAAAGTTAAAAATAGAATGTTCTCCCTAATATGTGGAAGCTAGGGAGAAAATGGGACTTTAGAGGGACTCCAGATGAAGGAGAATCCTTAGGTGAACAAAGAATTTGACTTAATGGAAGATGAAGGGGGTAGGGAGGACCCCCTAATGAACATGATGTACTTTCTATGAACACATCAAAGTCAATCACTAAACTGAATTTGAGAAGGAGGGAAGAGGAGGCAGTGGGGCGGGAATTGGGGAAGGGTTAAATGAGAAATGTGTGCATGGATGTCTTTACCTATACTAGCTTGTACCTAACAAAGATGTGTAATTACAATGCACCAAATTAAAAAAAAAAAAAAAAAAAAAGGACTGGGGCTGTAGCTCAGAGGTAGAATGCCCCTGGGTTCAATCCCCAGTACCGCCAAAAAAAAAAAAAAAGGACTGGGGGTGAGCTTGGAAGTAGAATGCCCCTGGGCTCAATCCCCAGTACTATTAAAAAAGAAAGAAACTCGATAGCTTTAAAAAACAAACATCAATATTAAAATTTTTTAAATGTAGAATTGAATCAAATACACAAAGATAAGCTAATTTTTTAGAATTTGCTTTAGCTATCATGTCAAAATTTTTTGAAAACTTAATGTTTTTTCTGAGAATGGTGGTACATACTTGTACTCCCAGTTCTTGGGGTGGTGAGATGGGAGGATCGTAAATTCAAGGCCTCAGTTACTTAGCAAGACCCTGTTTCAATATCAAAAAGGGCTGGGGGATATAGCTTAGTGGTAGAGTGCCCATAGGTAAAATTTCTACCAACACACACACACACACACACACACACACACATACACACACACACACACAAAATTATATTTTTCACCAGCAAGAATGTTGTCTTCCTAACAAAATAGAATATGTCACAATAGTTTATCATTCTAATAGATTAGTATATAATTCTAACAAGTTCTTCTGAGAAATATAAAGAAAGTAGTCCTCCTCAGCTCCCCAAGTGACTTTTCCTTCACTTATGTCCATGTGTCCCCATCCCCAGCTACCTTAATCCTTTCAATCCTGTATGATACTTGTGGCATTATCAAAGTTTAGCTTGAGCTCCCTATACCAGATGCTTTTATTTTATATTTATTATATTTTTAAAGATTGGTAATAGAAAAATTCTTTAATTGCTCCAATCTCTCATTTAATAAGTAGTCATGTAGAAGTTATCACAAAAGCTGGGCATGGTGGCGTACTCTTGTAATCCCAGTATTTGGGAGGCTGAGATAGGAGGATCCGGGTTCCCGGCAGCCTTAGCTTCTTAGTGAGGTCCTCTGCAACTTAGTGAGACCCTGTTTCAAAATAAAGAATAAAAATTAGGGCTGGGGATGTAGCTTGGAGGTAGAATGCTCCTGTGTTCCATCCCCAGTACCACACACACACACAAAAAGTTACCACAAAATCGGTGATTAGCTATTTTCAAATCCTTGAGAATCTTGAAAGCTTTTAGGTGCTTCTGAGAGTTTAAGCATTTATCTCATCTTGTTTTTTTCAGCTGAGCCTGAAGAGCTATGCACATTTACTATTATTAGATCTTTCCTTTCTCTTTTATATTTATGTGATATACAGATATTTTCTATCCTGTTGTATGTGTTTTTTTTTTTAATGCTAGTCACTGCTCATATATCACAGACTGATTTCATGACCCACTAATAGAACAGGAATCTGTCAAAAAAAGTGTCTTTGCAAATTACTTTAAAATCATTCTAAGCCGGGCGTGGTGGCGCACGCTTGTAATCCCAGCATTCGGGAGGCTGAGACCGGAGGATCCGGGTTCGCGGCCAGCCTCAGCTACCTAGTGAGGCACTCTGCAACTTAGTGAGATCCGGTTTCAAAATAAAGAATAAAAAATAGGACTGGGGGTATAGCTCGGAGGTAGAATGCCCCTGAGTTCAATCCCCAGTACCACAAAAAAAAATAAATAAATAAAAAATAAATAAAATCATTCTAGCAAACATTAGCAAAGATACTTTATATTTTCACATATCACCATATATATGGTAATTAACTTACATTATTCTCTAAATATATATTTAGAAATATATATTTCTGACAATTAATTACTGGCTTCACATTTTCCTTAAATCTATGAATTTTTGCTTTCCCAAGGAAATTTAACAACTGCTAGAGGAGGTAAAATGTGTGGTCCGTAGGTAATACTTTGTGGTAAGGGATGAGGGACAGAGGCTAGAAACAACAGAACTCTGATGTGCTGGTCAAAGGACTGTGACTTACTCATTTGCCTCTATATCTCAAATTAAAAAGGTTAATGCATTTGTAAAACAGTGATTCCTGCCTTTCACATGGATAGATATGGGTCATCTCTTGCAATGGTAGTTAGATTTGCTTTACTGCTATACTGAGGAATAAACATATTTTAATGTCATGGCACAGACACACCTACTCATTTCTAAAATAAAAGTTTCACCAAATAGATTTTATTCCTTCTATAAGTGAAATGCTTTGATTTTTTTTTTTTTTTTTTTTAATGCTGGTTGCAATAGTAAATTGATTTCCTGACACATAAGTCTGGGTTGGGTTGAAGAACACTATCCTATTGGACAGAATGCCTAGGTACCACTTATTGTGATTCTCCAGATTACCAGAGCCACCCTGGGTAATGAAAAGTCCTGTACAAGAGGGATGGTATAGAGTCAGAATGTGACTTTACCTGTCTGAGTGAGAGGAAGTCACTCTGTCTGTCCTTCTGGAAATGTAATGTTTTTGCAAAATATATCTTTCTTTGTACTGTCTTTTTCCTAGCCATTAACAAAATACATCCAACAATATCATATTTGTCACTCATAGGGACAGTTTATGTGAGTGACAAGAAAAATGTAGAATTTTTATTGAGTTGAGAGATTGAATAATATCTTTATTATAATAATAACAACAATAGCAGTTCTTATTTATTGCATATTTACTCTGTGATAAGTACTTTATCATTATTATTGCACTTGATTCTCACAGCTGTCCAACTTTTTAATGTACTAAAACAATGCCATAATGAAACTTATTAACTTACCCAAAGTAATAGTGAGTACTTGAATGTCTGGCGTACACTCTCTGCTCTTTACCACTGTCCACAGAGTGCAGCATGAGCATTGGAGGCAGACAGTCCTGAATCATGTCCTTACCATCTCCTGATCTATGTGTCTGAGCCTCAGTTTCCTCCCTATGAAATGAGAAAGAAAACGTGTACTTTACAGAGCCATAGTGAAACAATAAGGAGAGAATCTGGTAGCTTACTGGTAAAACTACTTAATAATAGGAAACACAAGACTGAAGAATAGAGATCTCAGGACTCAAGGGACCGTGAAATCATCCATCTTATCAACAGCCTGAACTATACCAAAGGATTAAGCATTAGAAGAGTGATCAAACTTTCATCTTTTTTTTTTTTTTTTTTGATAATCTGCAGGATAAGAAAAAGAAAAGAAATGATATGTCAGTTTTCATGTCTATTTTTTTTTTTTTTTTTTGTACTGGGGATTGAACCCCCAGGGGCATTCTACCTCCAAGATATACTCCTAGCCCTTTGTATTTTGAAACAGAGTCTTGGTAAATTGCTGAGGCTGCCCTTAAACCTGTGATCCTTCTGTCTCAGCCTCCTAGGATTGTAGGATTGCACCACCACATCCATTTATAATTTTAATTGATTAATTGTAATGGGTTTTTCTCTTCCATAGAAAATCTCCCTTGGAATATTTTTTAATTTGCCGGGTGTGGTGGTGCATGCTTGTAATCCCAGTACTTGGGAGGCTTAGACTAGAGGATCCAGGTTTGAGGCGAGCCTCAGCTACTTAGAGAGTCTCTCCAGAACTTAGTGAGACCCTGTTTCAAAATAAAGAATAAAAAATAGGGCTGGGGGTGTAGGTAGAATGTTCCTGAGTTTAATCCCCAGTGCTGCAAAAAAAAAAAGGAATATTTTTTAATTAAAGGTAGTCACTTCTGTTACGTTAGGCATCCACCTGCCCAAAAAGTGCTGGAATGAAGCTGGGCGTGGTGGCGCATGCTTATAATCCCAGCATTTGGGAGGCTGAGACTGGAGGATCCGGGTTCGCTGCCAGCCTCAGCTATCTAGTGAGGCACTACGCAACTTAGTGAGACCCTGTTTCAAAATAAAGAATAAAAAATAGGGCTGGGGGTATAGCTCGGAGGTAGAATGCCCCTGAGTTCAATCCCCAGTGCCACCCAAAAAAAAAAAAAAAGTGCTAGAATGACCTACTGACTTATAGGAGAATTCTCGGATCTCCGTCTCATTTCAGCTGAATAAGCTTTACCTAACAGACCACAGCTCCTTTTCAGTTGGAGTTTCCCATTTGAAGTTTAGTAATTTCTTCAGTGCCATTAGAGTTTGGACTATAAACTTATTGCTTCTGAATCAACAAGGAAATATTACCATTTCCACAGTGACAGAAATCTTTAGGTATCTGTAAGAAATTCAACTTATAATATACTTAAAATGAATTTTTAGTAGCCAAAATTATGTGACATTTACAAAGAACCAAAAACAGCCTTTTGGAAGCCTTATTTTTAATAAAAGTTGTTGTTTCAACAAGAAATATTTCTTGCTTTTCAGAACAACTCTTGGAATTTATGCACCAGCTGCCGGCTTTTGCCAATATGACGATGTCGGTGAGACGGGAGCTCTGTGCTGTGATGGTGTTTGCTGTAGTGGAAAGAGCAGGGACCATCGTGTTAAATGATGGTGAAGAGGTCAGTGAACAAGTGAACATTTCTGCCTCTTAAAAAGCTTCTATTGAGGATCCCTCACTACAACATGATACAAAACTCCAGTTTTTATTTTTCCTTTTTAAGAAACCAGTAGTCATAAGTTTGAATAAATCAAGAATTATGAGCACTTATTTTGTCGTGATATTCCAAATCCATTATTTTATTTTCTGTTGTATACAGCATTTTACACAATATTGATAGAGGTTAGGCATGCTGGGCATGTGCTGTACTAGTATGCTACAACCCTGGCACCAAGACTTTTTGATTATTAATGTTTCATTTTGCAACTTACATCATAAATATAATGCCTTTTATCAGAATGGTGTGATAGTCTTAGGGCAGTGGTAATGATTTTCTGTTGTTTACATGTTCTTTGGGAAACAGGAAACTTTTTTCCTTGTGTCATTTTAGAGAAGAATATCCGAAGTCAAATCCAGAGGGCAGGATACTATTGCTCTTGCTAGGCATATAGCAACAGGTAGATTGTGTGATTGTGTTTATTGCTCATTCTGTGAACTTGCAAAGTAGCTCCATTTGAGTTTCTTGCTCCATCTTTAAAATGGAAGATCTGCTAAGCCGTTTTAGGGAGCATTCCAGTGCTTAGAGCTGTGTGATCACTGTGGCACTTTATGCTTTGTCTATATGTTGTCTACCAGCTGGACTCCTGGTCAGTCATTCTCAATGGCTCTGTGGAAGTCACATATCCTGATGGAAAAGCAGAAATACTATGTATGGGAAATAGTTTTGGCGTCTCTCCTACCATGGACAAAGAACATATGAAAGGGGTGATGAGGACAAAGGTGGACGACTGCCAGGTGAGAGGCACCGAGAGCGAGTGCGCGCGCTCCATTCTTTTTTCTTTTCTTTCTTTCTTTTTTTTTTTTTTTTTTTTTTTTTTTGGCACTCCATTCTTAGTAAAAAACTTTTGTGTATAGTTGTAACATTTTTCTGCCTACATTAATGTCATTGTTTAGATTTATAAATAAGATTTGTTGGGGGGGGGCTGGTTCTGAAGATTGAACCCAGGGACATTGTACTTCCAAGCTATACCCCCAGCCCTTATTTTTTATTTTGAAACAGGGCTTCGCTAAGTTTCCAAGGCTGACCTCAAACTTGTGATCCTCCTGTCTCACCTTCCCAAGTACTGGGATTACAGGTGTGTAGCACCGTGCCCAGCTTATAAATAAGATTTAATATAGAACTGTTACTTTTAGTCTTTTGCCCAGAGCATTAAAAATAAATCTCCAAGTTATTTGAAATGCACAAAACGGAGTTCTCTTTTTTTAAAAGGTGTTTTGTAAATATGGTATTTAAAAATTTTCACCAATAATAATAATCTCTTCATTGAAAATACGGAAGTCAAATGCATATAATGAAAATAAGTTGTAAGTAGATTAATAAAGATGATACATGCAGCTATGCAGTGTTATTTAAATGCATATAAAAGCTGGGCTTGAGTTGGGCGTACACTTATAATCCCAGTACTTGGGAAGCTGCGACCGGAGGATCGCAGGTTTGCAGTCAGCCTCAGCTACTTAGTGAGGCTGTCCACAACTTAGTGAGACCCTTTTTCAAAATAAAGAATAAAATAGATCTGACGGTGTGGTTTGGAGGTAGAATGCCCCAAGTTCCATCCCCCAGTACCACAGTACCACATACACACACAAAAGCTGGACTTGGTGGCATATGCTTATAATCCTAGTACTTGGGAGGCTGAGACAGGAGGATCACAGGTTTGCTGCCAGCTTCAGCTACTAAGTGAGGCCCCCTGCAACTTAATGAGACCCTGTTTCAAAATAAAGAATAAAAAATAGGGCTGGGGGTTTAGCTCAGTAGTAGAATGCCCTTGGGTTCAATCCCCAATACCACACACACACAAAATCCCCCCCAAAATAAATGCATATAAAAAAGGAATTGATTTTAGAAGAGACATGGAAATTAATCACAGTATGAATCAGTAGGAAGACTGGCTAATGAAAAACAAATGCTAATATAAAAACTTGTTAGCAAAAGAATTAGTATTAATAATATGTTAATATTCATTATTTAAAAGCAATTAATAGAGACTGAGATAGGAGGATCACAAATTTGAGGACAGCCTCAGCAATTATAGTGAGACTGTCAGCAATATAGCGAGACCCTGTTTCAAAACAAAAACATAAAAAGGACTGAGGGTGTAGTTCAGTGGTATAATGCCTCTTGGCTTACTCTCTAGTCCCCTCCTTGCAAAACTAAATTTAAAAAAAAGCATTTAATAATAGACCAGAGAAAAATTGTGACCAAGTGTGAAATTTAATTAGATTAAAATACTAGTGAGGAATAAATTTAAGATGCTTTTATTTGTAGGTGTTTATAATTTATGTATTATCCTCTAAAGCATTTTGTATTTTTATATGTGTGTGTGGTAATGGGGACTGAACCCAGGGACATTCTACCTCTGAGCCCTTTTTTATTTTTGAAACAGGATCTTGCTAAATTGCTCAAGCTGGCCTTGAACCTAGGATCCTCCTGTTTCAGACTCCCAAGTACTGGGATTATAGGTGTGAGCCATTATACCTGGCAAAACATTTTGTCTTTCAAAGACAAAACCAGACCTAGTTAAAACAAGTTAGAAAAGCATTAAAGGTTTCTCCTCCTACTCTCTCTTATCTGTTCCTCTTTGAATTCTTCCTTCTCTAGATTGGGATTATGGTAACATTTGAGTTGGAGTCTCTGTTTCTTAGAGGCTAAGTAAAAGTTATTTATATTCAAGAGTTCAGTAATTACATTAATACTCCATAGTTGGCCAAACCACTTTCATTAGAAGTATAACCATCAACTGAAATGATATGAAGCATATAATGTTTTAGAATAACTAATACAAATTTTGACAGAGTATTATAGAGTGTGTAAGCCATGCCAAAAGTACCAGGTAACATTAAGTATTTATCTTGGACTTCTGGGAAAGGAAGTGTAAGTAAGCATTATATTAGGGAAGAAAATATAATCTATTTAACGTAATGAAGAATTAGTGGAAACCCCAGAGTGATAGCAAGGTAGACCTTGATTCAAGGCAAAATCTTCTTAAGATACATAGAGAACAGATTTTTTTTTTTTTTTGGTACTAGGGATTGAACTCAGCGACATTCTACCTCCAAGCTACACCCTCAGCCCCATTTTTTATTCTTTAGTTTGAAACAGGGTCTCACTAAATTTTGTAGTGCCTCACTAAGTAGCTGAGGCTGGCTGCGAACCTGCAATCTTCCTGTCTCAGCCTCCCAAGTTCTTGGATCATGCCTGTAATCCCTGTACTTGGGAGGTGGAGACAGGAGGATCACAGGTTCGAGGACAACCTCAGCGAGTAGTGAGACTCTCATCAACCTAGGGAAACTGATTCCAAATAAAAAAATAAAATTGAGCTGAGGGATATAGCCCGAATGCCTCTGGGTTCAATCCCCAGTACTATAAAAAAAAATAAATAAAATAAAATAGTGCTGATGGTGTAGCTCGGAGGTAGATCTAACCTAGATGGATATGGTGACACATGCTTGTAATCCCAGTATTTGGGAGGCAGAAACAGGAGGATCACTGGTTCATGGCCAGCCTGAGCAAATAGACTCTCACCAACCTAGTGAGACCCTGTTTCAAAATAAAAATAAAATAGTGCTGAAGTGTAGCTCTAAGGTAGAATGCCCTGGGTTCAATCCCCAGTGCCAATAAATAAATAAATAAATAAATAAATAAATAAATAAATAAATAAATAAATAAATAAATAAATAAACGATCTAACCTCTTTAGGTAAATTTGCATTAGACTCACCTTTTCTTGGGACTACTGGAACTAATGACACTTTGAAATTAAAAAGTAGTTTTGGATGAGGAAGCAGTTTGGCATGAATATGTTGAAAATTAACTATATGTTGATTGAAGTTTAATTTTGCTTTATTCTTTTATCATGTATAATTTTTCAACTCAAATATAAATTACTTGTCATGTGTCCAAAGGAAAGTAATCTCATGACATAAACCGCTGCTGCTTTTTTTTTTCCTTCAGTGCTAGCTATGGAACCCAAGTACACATGCTAGGAAAGCATTCTACCACTAAGCTATACCCCTAGCCCTTGCTGCTGATCTAAGTAAACTCTTGTTTGAATTTTTATTTCATGTCAGAGTTCTAAGATCATATAGTGTGTTAAAGTGTTTACAGCTATCTGAATCTAAAACCTCATTAAAAGAATACACAAAATTTCCAACCAACTTCATCATACCAGTTAAAATTAAATTTTACCTATGAATTTCATGTTAGGTCTTTAAGTTTCTTAGAGCAAAAATAAGTTGCTAATTTAAAAAGATAAATGTTTTTAGCTAACTTTTTTTCTTTTAGATATCAGTTTTGTGTGGCCATATCAGAAATTCAGTTTGAGATTTTTTTTTTCTTTTCTTTTTTGTGTGGTATTTCAGTTTGCTATGTAAGAAATACCAAAATGTCTATCTAGACACTAAGAATTTCAAGTCACATTTATTCTAATTTCCTTAAATCTTTAGTCAAGAAGATTAATTTTAGTACATTTCTCTTTAAAAAGCATTTTCTTTCATACATCTATCTACTTATCCATTTTAACTCAGGAATATATTTATTTTATAGAAGATAAATGAGAAAATGATGATTTAATTATGTTCCCAAAAACTGAGTGTAAGAAAGAACACCTTAAATTATTTGGAGATAAAACCTTCCTAAATTTCCTATTCAGACTCAGGGAACAATTTTGCTTCTGTATAAAATGAAATAAAGATTTTTGAAATAAGAGGCTAGGGATTACTTATTTCAAATCATGTATAGTATTATAGAAATGGAGTGTTTAAAAAATGTAATTAAACTGTTCATATTTACTTATACACACAAAGCCTGTCTTTGAAGTTTTAGATTTTTTATTTTAAATGCTTGATAGAAAAATTAGTGAGACATTGCCAGCCAACGCAGAGGGAAGAACTGCGTGTTGCAGCATGCGGCCAAGTGGACTGCTGCTCCTCCGTCTTTAACTTCTTGGACACTACGCAAAGTATGGGGAAATACAGAAAAGTATGTTATGTAAAATGAAAGTCCCTTTGCATTGCTCAGAAATAATAATGTTAAGCTGGGCATTGTGGTGCATGCCTGTAAATAATCCCAGTACTTGGGAGACTGAGACAGGAGGATTACAAGTTTGAGGACAGCCTCAAACAAGTAGTGAGATTCTCAGTAACCTAGCAAGACCCTACTCAAAACCAAATAATATAGGGATAGAAATGTAGCTCCAATGTAGAATGCTCCTGGGTTCAATCCCCAGTCCAAAAAAAACAAAAAGAAAGAAGGAATTTGTTACCATTTCATTATATTTTTTCCTCAAGATTTTGATATGCATCTGTAGTTTTTAAAAACGTTAGCCAAAATGTAATTTTGAGGCAGTGGCCTATTCCTAATAGTACTGCCCTCCTCATCATATGATTAAGAGCATAAATTGGGAATGGGAATTTCCTTAATTCTTGCAGTGTTTTTTTTTTTTTTTTTTTTTTTTTTTTTTTTTTTTTTTTTTTTTTTTTTTTTTTTTTTTGCAGTACTGGGGATTGAACTCAGCGGCATTCTACCTCCAAGCTACACCCCCAGCCCTAATTTTTATTCTTTATTTTGAAACAGGGTCTCACTAAGTTGTGGAATGCCTCACTAGGGAGCTGAGGCTGGCCACAAACCCAGATCCTCCAGTCTCAGCCTCCCAAATGCTGGGATTATAAGCGTGCGCCACCACGCCTGGCTTCTTGCAGTGTTCTTATGATATACTGATACCACTATGATGATTTTAAATTTTTAACCTTTTCTTTTTGTGTGTGTGTTACTGGGGATGGAACTCACAGCATTCAAGCTACACCCCCAGCCTAATTTTCTTCTTCTTTTTTTATAATTATTTTACTTTATTATATTGGTGCATTGTAATTCTACATTGTTATGAGGTACAAACTGGTAGAGGCATACTTGCATACAGGTCTCATTTAACCCTTTCCCAATTATTATTCTTTTTTGAAACAGGGTCTCACTAAGTTACGGAGGGCCTCATTAAGTAGCTGAGGCTGGCCGTGAAATATTGATCCTCTTGTCTCAGCTTCCCAAGTACAGGGATTACAAGCGTGCACCACCATGCTCAACTAAAACTTTAACTTTTCTTAACCAAGGAAAGAAATACATTAAAAGTAAAGAAGTCTGATTAAGGTTCATTACTATATTAATTTAGAAAGTATGGGAAAGACAGGGAAAAATGTTAGTATTAAATAATTCAAACACTGAATTATTCGTACAGCTAGGTCTTTCGCAAGCACTTTATCATTAACATGTGACTTATGTTTTATTCCAGTTTGTCTGCATTGCCCAGCAAGACTACTGCCGTATCCTCAACCAAGTAGAAAAGAACATGCAAAAAGTTGAAGAAGAAGGAGAGATTGTTATGGTCAAAGAACACCGAGAACTTGATCGGACTGGAACAAGGAAGGGCCATATTGTCATCAAGGTAAGACTAAGAACCACCCTCCTTCCCATGGAAGGGAAATTTTGTGTGGAATCAGGTATAGCAACTTGGGATTTTTTTCTTTTTTTCATTTTCAAACATTATGCTAGTATAGGTTATCAGTTGTTAAGAAAAAAAAATGAAAATAAGAATAAAAACCTTATATTTCCTAGTGAATAGCAGTTTATGAATTTTTATCTGTATCACTACCCATGTGGTTTTTATATCAAAGGTTTGAAATCAGTATACCAAATAAAGCCAGGCATGATGGCACACACCAGTAATCCTGGTACTTGGAAGGATGAGACAGGAGGATTACAGGTGTGAGGCCAGCTTCAGCAATCTAGTGAGACCCTGTTTTAAAATAAAAAGGACTGAGAATATAGCTCAGAAGTAGAAAGTTCCTGGTTTCAATCCCCAGGATTTAAAAAAAAAAAAAAAGGATACCATATAAATGTTACTTATTCAGGCTAATGATTAAACCTCTTATTTGTTACAGGGCACTTCAGAAAGGTTAACAATGCATTTGGTGGAAGAGCATTCGGTAGTAGATCCAACATTCATAGAAGACTTCCTGTTGACCTATCGGACTTTTCTTTCTAGCCCAATGGAAGTGGGCAAAAAGTTATTGGAGTGGTTTAATGACCCGAGCCTCAGGGATAAGGTTGGAAATATAGTCTACTTTAACTCTTAAATATTTAGTAAGGCCCTCCACAACTTAGTGAGACCCTGTTTCAAAAATATAAAATAAAATAGGGCTGGGGCGTGTAGCTGGGAGGTAGAATGCCTCTGGGTTCAATTCCTAGTACTCCCTGAAAAAATATATATGTGAACTTAAAGATATAATTGTCATACCAGTTATATTCAAATTAATAGAATACATGAATGTACTTTGTAAGCAAAAAAAGAAAAAGAAAAAAAAGATATTTATGGAGTACTAAGTTTGGCCCTAAAAATGTCTTTTTTCTTAAATGCAAAATTTGCCACCAAATGTTTAATCTTTAGTTCTTTTGGGAATATGTTAAAACATAACAAAACATCCAAATGCCATAGGAATCTGCATTCTCTAGTTTGGGAAATAATGTATGCCAGATAAAAGTTAAAATTTTTAAAGTAGTACCAGAGCAGTATTTCATTATAGCTGATAGCCTCAGAAATAGCATTCTAAACAGACCCTCTTTTGTAGCCCCAGAGAACTGTCAAGGCCAGATTGATAAATGACATAGGTAGTCTTATCTCCTTCCTTCTACAACCTGTTTCCTTACAGATATTTTAAGACTTAGGGCTCTCATTTTTCTTATCTGGTCTGTCTTTTTACTCTTATTTTTTAGTTGTTTTTTTTTTTTTTGTATTAACCTAAACATTTGTGGGGTTTTTTTTATAACTTTCTTTTATTTTGACTAATTATTTCAATTATGTTTGAACATAAAACAAGATGTACACTAAATACCTTCACAAATTCAAGGTCCTTCCTTGCAAAGCAACTTAAAGTCTGTATTTAAAGTATATGTATAAAATTTTGAAAGGTCACTTTTTATATAGATAAAATCTTTGAAGATTTTATTGTTTATTTTTTCCTTATCAGTATTCTTAGGTAACTCGTTTGAAAATTGAGTTTCTTTTTTCAAGTGAGTAATCACAAATCTTTATCACTAAAAAGAGGGAGACTTATTGAATGAATTGCTTTTCAGGTTACACGGGTAGTATTATTGTGGGTGAATAATCACTTCAATGACTTTGAAGGAGATCCTGCGATGACTCGATTTTTAGAAGAATTTGAAAATAATCTGGAAAGGGAGGTAATATTTGTGATTTTTTTTTTTTTAAAGATCATCCTTAAGTTCATTCTATACCTCTTGTCTTTCCATTGACCACAATATTTCTAACTTTTACAGAAAATGGGTGGACATCTAAGGCTGTTAAATATTGCATGTGCAGCTAAAGCAAAGAGAAGATTGATGACATTAACAAAACCATCCCGAGAAGCTCCTTTGCCTTTTATCTTACTTGGAGGCTCCGAGAAGGGCTTTGGAATCTTTGTTGACAGTGTTGATTCAGGTAGCAAAGCAACTGAAGCAGGCTTGAAGCGAGGGGATCAGGTATGATATTTCTAGACTGAGATTTAAGGGGGAATCTTGCTATCTTTAGTTTTTAATGGTGATACTGACATTAATTTTATAATTTCGTTTTTAGATATTAGAAGTAAATGGTCAAAACTTTGAAAATATTCAGCTGTCAAAAGCCATGGAAATTCTTAGAAATAACACACATTTATCCATCACTGTGAAAACCAATTTATTTGGTAAGTATTTTTGCAGTTTCATTTTTCCCACTGGGTGTTTTGTTGTTGTTGTTTGTTTGTTTTGTTTTCCCCAACACTTAGATCTTAATCATGAATGAAGTCAAATATTGTAAGAATCAGTATTTAGCTGGACATGGTGGCATATGCCTATAATAATCCCAGTAGTTGGGAGGCTGAGACAGAAGGATTAAAGGTTCAGAACCAGGCTCAGCAATTTACCAAGGCCCTCAGCAACTTAGTGAGACCCTGTTTCAAAAACAAGAAATAAAATAGGGTTGGGGGTGTAACTCAGAGGTAGAGGTAGAATACTCCTGGGTTTAACCCAGTACCCCAATACCAAAAAAAAAAAAAATCACTATATAACTGTAATTAAATCTAAATAAAATAAATAAAAAATTTACTGACTTGAAGACCATAAAAATTAGTTTTTAAATCTGTTTATTGATAAATGAAATTTATTAGTATTTATTAATGTATAAATAAATGAAATTTATTAGTATTGATAAATACTAAAATATCTATAAAGAGTGTACTGCTCGTGTGTGTGTGTGTGTGTGTGTGTGTGTGTGTGTGTGTGTGTAGGGGGGATGGTACTGAGGATTGAATCTAGTGGCATTCTACCTCTGAGCTACACCCCCAGCCTTTTTTATTTTTTTGTTTTTGAAACAGGGTCTCGCCAGGTTGCTGGGGCTATCCTTGTATCTGTGATCCTGCTGTCTCAGCCTCCCACAAACTGAGATTATAGGTATGTGCCACCATGCCCAGCTTATACTGCTTTTCTTAAATTTATTCTAATAAGGGCAACATACAAAGTAGATTCCTGGCCTGGCGTGGTGGCACACACTTGTAATCCCAGTACTTGGGGGGCTGAGACAGGAGGATCGCAGGTTCGAAGCTAGCCTCAGCTACTTAGTGAGGCACTCCACAACTTAGTGGGACCCTGTTTCAAAATAAAGAATAAAAAATAGGGTGGGGGATGTGTAGCTTGGAGGCAGAATGCCCCTGGGTTCAATCCCCAGTACTACAAAAAACCCAAAAAAGACAAACAAAGTAGATTTCTGTTGACTGTCATTAAACTAGTGTTTTCTACAAACAGGACTCTATTTTTGATAGCTGACATCTTTCTTGTCATATAGTTCCAAGTTACACAGTTGCCTCGACATTTTTCAGATTTCTTGTAATTGGCATTTTGTGGTGTTTCTGTTTCTGTTTATTTTAGTTTTTAAAGAACTTCTAACAAGATTATCGGAAGAGAAAAGAAATGGTGCCCCTCACCTTCCTAAAATTGGAGACATCAAAAAAGCCAGTCGCTACTCCATTCCAGATCTTGCCGTGGATGTAGAACAGGTGATAGGACTTGAAAAAGTAAATAAGAAAAGTAAAGCCAACACTGTTGGAGGAAGGAACAAACTGAAAAAGATACTCGACAAGACTCGGATTAGTATCTTGCCTCAGAAACCATATAAGTACGTGTCTGTATAGATTTTCTGTGTGTTATTTGTATTATTTGTGTTAAAATGAGTTTAGAGGCAGTGTAAAATGATCACTTTTGTTTTAATCTTGGTTTTGCCACTTACTTGCCTACTCTAGTTTTCATTTGAACTATTTTTTTTTCTCATTTGAACTTTTAGAAGTGAGAATCTGCTTCCTGTCTCTCTCACCATTTGGAAGTTTTGCTACTGTGTCTTTGTTTCAGGGTATCTCCTCCATAGTGTCTGCTCTTTAGGAAGCAAATCATCCCATCTTCCAGTTGCCTCTGTTCATCTTTGCCATTCTCTCCCCCCCCCCTTTTATTTTCAGTTATTTAACAGTTACCAAGACATTGATAACCAAGCACAGACCTCTATTCATGTTTCGTAGTCAACTCTACAGTCAGAATATTAAGTGTATTCTTGAATTTTTTTCTTGGCTCTTTGTTTATGTTGGGGCTCAGACTAGGCAAAGTTGCAGGTGAACCTGACATTTTTTTTTAATCTTTTTTTAATCTTCTTTCATTATTTTAGTCCTTGAGTCTAAGGATGTTTTAAAAAACTCAATTAAGCCAAGTGTGATGGTACATGCCTCTGAGCCCAATATTTGGTAGGCTGAGACAGAAGGATTACAGGTTTGAGGACATCCTCAACAAGTAGTGAGACTCTCATTAACCTAGTGAGATTCTGTTTCAAAAATAAATAAATAAATTAATTAATTAAAAATAGGGTTGGGAAGCCAGGCGTGGTGGCGCACGCTTGTAATTGCAGCATTTGGGAGGCTGAGACCGGAGGATCCGGGTTCGAGGCCAGCCTCAGCTACCTAGTGAGGCATTCCACAACTTAGTGAGACCCTGTTTCAAAATAAAGAATAAAAAATAGGGCTGGGGGTGTAGCTCGGAGGTAAAATGCCCCCGAGTTCAATCCCCAGTACCGCAAAAAAAAAAAAAAAAAAATAGGGTTGGGGAGTATATCTCTGAGGTAGAATTCCTCAGGGTTCAATCCCCAGTACCCACTACACACACACACACACACACACACACACACACACACACACACACACACACATATAAACACACTTCAGATAAAATTTTAATCTGATTAGAGACAACATATACTATTGATGGGTTGAGTATCAAACTTATGTTGTCCCCATTGAACTATTATTGAGTGGTTTCTAAATAATGTGGTTTCTAAAAAACTTCTATTTGAGAGTCCTAAGGATAAGCAGTGAGTTTGATGGTTTTATTCATAGACTGGAGGGTATGTTTATATTGTTTCTTAAAAAACAGTTTACGACAGCTGGCATTTACAGAAAATAGGGGTCGATTTTTAAAGTAACTGTGTATGTGGGATGGGGGTACTGGGGATTGAACCCAGGAGTGTTCTACCTCTGAGCTACATCCTCGGCCCTATTTTATTTTTATTTTGAAACAGGATCTTGCTAGGTTGATGCGATTCTCAATACTTGCTAAAGCTGTTCTTGAACTTTCGATCCTACTGTCTCAGCCTCCCAAGTACTGGGATGATATGTGCTACCATGCTCAGCTTAGGTAAACCTTCTTAATGAGAAAATGAATAGCCTAAATGCAGATTTATTACCAGAATAATAATAACAACAACAAAAAGATCTTAAAGTCATGTTTGATCATAAGTTAAATGTGAGCCCTAAAAAAATTTTTTTAAACAGAAGTCAGCATGTCCCTGGCAAGTATTAATAGAAATATGATAAGTCGGAACTGGAATGTAGTCCATTCACAGTACCAGATGTTGGCAAGGACCACAGTATGAAAATGCCATGTATAATTTTGTTCTGTGTGTATTTGGAAAGATTCAAAAAAGCTAGATAGGGGAAAAGAAACAAGATAATAATTAGATGTGTTGGTTTTAAAACACTGAGGAAACAAGTAAACAAAACATCATGCTAAGTGAGATCAGCCAGACTCAGAAAATCAGGGGCCACTTGTTTTCTCTCATATGTGGAAGCCAGAGAGGAAATAGGAAAGGAAAGCAACTTCATGAGAATGAGGAGAGAGACCAGTAGAATCAGGGGAAGGGGCTTGGGGGATGGAGGTGGGGAGAGGACAAGTGAAATTTGAGGATGGAAACAAAACAAATAATGTCATGTTTGTGTATAAATGTATCGCTGCGTCACGTTAGTATGTACCTGGAGAGAGAAGGAGGGAAAGTGGGGTGCAGAAGGGAACTTATCAAGAGATGTTGTGAATCTCACTATAGTACGTAGCTACTGTGTACAACTACAAATTTTTTGGAACTGGGGATGGAATCCAGAGTTATTCTACCTCTGAGCAACACCCTAGCCTCTTTTATTTTTTGTTTTTGTTTGAAATAGGGTCTTGCTAAATTGCTGAGAGGTGCTACTTGTTGAGGCTTGTCTTGAATCTGTGATCCTTTTGTCTTGGCTTCCCAAGTATTGGGATTACAGTCATGTGCCACTATACCTGGCTACCAATACAAATTTAAAAATTAAAATATTTTCTCCATAAAGCAAAACAATTTTTTGTTAATTTTATGTAGTAGGTTTGTGAGTTATTGTAACACATGTTAACCTTTAAAACAAAAAAAAAAAGCAGTTTTTGTGCTTGCTTAAGAAATATTCAGTTCCTCTGTTGAACTAGCTGCACTGCAGGAGCTCAATAGCCACACATGGACAGTGGCTACAGCAATGGACAGCGTGGATATTTCCATTATTTTGGAAAATTGTAATGAGCAGTGCTCCCTTAGTGTTCCTAGCCTTGTCTGCAGTGCACTGTGATTAGTAAATGTGGTAGACAGTTTGGAACAGGCAAATCTGATAAGTTTAAAATCATTCATTTCCTACTTCCCAGAGATGAACATGAAAATAAATAAGTAAATTATTATGAAATTATTTGAAATCATATGTAATACAATTGAAATGGGAAAAATATATTTAAGGGTGGGCTTAGTAAACTATAGAATCTATTATATTTAGTACTTTAGATTTTCTCTTCTAGAAATAAGCATTTGTTTGTAGAAGTTTTTTGTTTTTTTCTGGTGCTGGGAATGGAACCCAGGGCCTTGCACATACTAGGCAAGTACTCTACTATTGAGCTATAACTGCTGCCTATGGAGTTTTGTTTTTTTTTTTTTTTTTAACTAAGCTGTTAAACTAGTATATTGGAGAAATACCCTAGTTAAAATATACTGGAGTGTGTGTGTGTGTGTGTGTGTGTGTGTGTGTGTGTGTGTTTCCTAAAACATTATCAGTATTATGTAAGTATATAAGCTTAGGTGCTAAACACTGACAGATTGGCAAGGATAGAGATGGAAAAGAGATTTGCATAGAGGGGAAGGAAAGGGCATGGCGTAAGCATTGTAGGATTCAGATTTGCTTGCCAGGTAGCTAGAGAGAAAATGATGGATGATCCCAGAGGAAAACAGGAATAACCCAACAGATGACAAGATCACAAAGACTAAGCATCAGTTTCAGTAGCAATGAAAGAGTTGGGGAGTTTGAACAATAAGATGTACTCAAGGAGGAACCTTTCTGACTTAGGTCATGAATATAAAGCCGTTTTAGTCCAAGAGTATTCTCTGTCTTTGATAATAGAGATGTGAGTAAATAATCAAGAAGCTGTGAAGGAAAGGTAGATCATCACATGAGATGTTAAAATGTTGCTAAAAGCATTTCTTCAGAAGGCAGTTCTTTTGGGGTGTGCCTGGAATAATAGTCATAGCCATTTGTACCAGAAGTGGCTCAGTCAGCCATATCTTGGACTGAGTAAATAGTAATGATTTTTCTGTCATTATTACATCTAATATTTTTGGCAAAGAATGCTTTCTTTGGCTGAAAATTAAAATCCCACTAATGTGAAGTTTTCAATCTCATGGAACATTAAAGTTTCTTTATGTATATGCCTATATGTACTTAAATAGAAGTTTAATTTTGTCTTGGATTTACCTATAAATGTTTTACAGTAAAATTATCTTATTTATGACACCTCAGTTTACATCCTAACCTTAGTATAATTTTCTTTATGTTTCAAGATGTTCATAAAAACCAGTCAGAATGTAGCCATTGCTTCTTATGAGCTCATTATTTTTGTGCATGTATGCTTATTGTATTTGATGTTTTATTTTGGAAACACTTGATTATTTAGAAATAATTTGTATATATTATTGAATCATGTTTTGAGAGTTGTCCACAGTCATAGCATATATATATTTGGAGGGGGTTTGTGCCAGGGATTGAACCCAGAGGCATTCTACCTCTGATATACACCCCCAGTTCTATTTCTTATTCCTTATTTTGAAACAGGGTCTCACTAAGTTGCAGAGAGCCTCGCTAAATAGCTGAGGCTGGCCACAAACCCAGATCCTCCTATTTCAGCCTCCCAAGTACTGGGATTACAAGTGTGCGCCACCATGCCCGGCCAGTCATAGCATTTTATAAATGGAAATAAGTTTGTAGCCATCAATAATAACCAGTACTTTTCTGGGGACTTAAAAGTGTAACTAGAAGATTCTAGCAGAGCATTTAAAGTCAAAGTGACTCATTGGATTTCCATTGCCTTTTCTTTGATGCTAGGAAATGTCATCATGTGCCACTGCTCTTTTATGTTCTGTATAATTAAGATATAATGTCTGTGTAAGGGTTCCTTACAATCGACTGTATAGTAATCTCATTTTTCCCCCTTAAAACTTGGGAAAATAAAGTTGGGACAGTTTGAATTTTTCCCCTTCTATTCATTTCATTTAATTTCTTTAGCTCTTAAAAATCAGATTATGAAACAATTTATCATTCTGCTGCATTCTTTTTAATGTGCTTTTTCTTAAGTCCATTCCCATCAGAAACCAGAGCTCATATTTTCTTGAATATATTTTTATACTAAGAAACTACTAACATTGGACTTTTTGAGTTTAAAAGCAGATTTTAGTAAAACATAGTATACTTAAACAACAAACTGAAGTGTGTACACTTCAGCAGTAGTGGCTTTTGCCATTTTCAACCAAATTTATAAATGTCATTCTTACATTAATTTCATGTGTAGTGGAATATGGCTTGCTTTTATGGTCTCTAATAGCTTCTAACTTTTTAACTTCTGCTGATGATTTATTTTCTAATTTTCTTCTTTGTTCAGTGATATTGGGATTGGTCAGTCACAAGATGACAGCATAGTAGGGCTAAGGCAGACAAAGCACATCCCACCTGCATTGCCCGTCAGTGGAACCTTGTCATCCAGTAACCCTGACTTGCTGCAGTCACATCATCGCATTTTAGACTTCAGTACTACTCCTGGTAAGTACCACCAGTACTGCTCTTGTTTTCTTGTAGTAATCTACCCCTTCCCACAACATGGTAATAATACCATATGTGTCTCTCTCTGTTTGGCATGATTGTATCATATCCTAAGAGTCAGGGTGAACATTAAATTCTAAATCATTGGAACCTGTTTTTGTCATATTCTGCAGACTGTGTGTGTGTGTGGTACTAGGGATTGATTCCAGGGGTGCTATAACACTGAACTACACTCGCAGCCCTTTTTATTTTTTATTTTGAAACAGGGTCTTGTGAAGTTGCTGAGGCTAGCCTCTAACTTGCATTCTCCCTGTCTTAACCTCCTAAGTACTAAGATTACAGATGTGTGTCACCACTCCTGGCATCTGCAAACTATTTTGATATGTACAAATTAATCTCTCTGAACTTGTTTTCTCTTTTATAAAACAAAGAATGACACTTTGCAGGTATTACTAAGTCATCTCAAATAGAATAGGAGATATATTTTAGGTCAGTTTAATCGGCTTTTCAATATAATAAAGATCAATTTTAGATTTAAATGCTTCTTTCTTTGATACCCACATAGCAATTTTGCATGTACACTGTTGTGCACTGGTATGTTTGCATTTGTCTGTAGTTATCTATAGGGGAAGATGTGTTCTTGTAATGTAGCATGTTGATTGGTGGAATCTTTGAAGAGCTCTAATAAGGGAGAGGTGAAATTCATCATCATCTTTTCTAGAGAGTTCTTTTCAGATTACTTTGCTTAATTGCATTTCCATATATTAAAATATTTTTTACTTAGTTCATGGCTTTTCTTTCCCTCAGACTTACCAGATCAAGTACTAAGAGTTTTTAAGGCTGATCAGCAAAGCCGATACATCATGATCAGTAAGGACACCACAGCGAAGGAAGTGGTCATTCAGGCCATCAGGGAGTTTGCTGTTACTGCCACCCCAGATCAGTATTCATTGTGTGAGGTCTCCGTGACACCTGAGGGAGTCATCAAACAAAGAAGACTTCCAGATCAGCTTTCCAAGCTTGCTGATAGAATACAACTGAGTGGAAGGTATCCACTATCTATCTTCTTGTATTTCTTTACTCCCTCTTCAAACCCAATTAAAGTCTAAGAGATGAATATTTTCAAGGGGTTTTGAGATGAGTAAGTGCTCCTACAGATTAAAAACAAGACCCCTCCCAGCATGAATTGTAGTATCAAAGTAAATACACACAGTATACTTCTGACTCTCACAAGGTCTTCTCAAGAACTTGTTCAAGGGCATTGTGACCTGAAAGTTGGTGTTAACAGCTCATGTTTACGCAGTCACTTCATAGGCTTGCCCCTTAGAATACCTGGCAGACCCAACAGTAGAGTAAGCACGATATAAGTCCCAGAGTAAACCCGGATGCCCTCTTTTCCTTGGACATGTGCATTCACAAACACATTTTCTAATAATTTTTCAAGTATTGCTCTTGCATACCTAACTTTTCTAGGTGCTTCATTAGTTTAGGCAGAGACATCTATGACAATGTGTTTGGCTAATATTGCCTATTACTGTACATTACACTCTGGAACCAAACTTTACTTGCTACAGAGTTTGGTCCCTTTCTTTATAAGTGCCTGCATCATGTATATTATTCACAAGAAAACAGTGTACTGATATTGTCGTTCTCTTTGATATTTTCATTGTTAGTTGTAATTTTACCTTCAGTCCATGAATAAAGTTGAAAAAGTAGTTAAGTTTTGGCTTTCATATAATTACTAGATGCTATGCTGACAAACTTAAATAGTCAAGAAAATTTTTTTTCTATTTTTTAATCATATGGAGTCTCCCATCATACTTGATTCTTCTATGTTATATACCTAAACTATGACTTAATTCATTCAAAATTTCTATTTTCTAGTTCTCAGTTATAGCTTTCTTACCCTTCTTTACATTTATTTTCAATCCTAGTACTAGCAGATTGGCTTTTCTCAACTGAATGTATATTGATATATCTGTAATCATGATGGAGATTTCCATTGAACTGCAGATTCTGATTCACATTCATTATCCAAGAAAACTATTATATATGAATCTATGTCTTGGGCTTCATGAGTAATCAAAATGGTGAATGTTAAATCTGTGAATGTCAAAGGCCCAAGATAAATGTTTTCTGTCATAGATGTTTTGTGAAATGTGCAAACAACCAGTTTAACAGGGCCTCCACTATGTTCATTCTCTTTCTTCATTGATAGAATTTTATTCAGAAAAAGCATTAACCCAGGAGGAAAGACATAGAAAAGACCTGAATACTATTTTCAACAAGTTGCTTATAAAGAAAGGGGTGTATGAGTGCTGCGTTCTCATCCTTACACTGCATAATTAGTCAATCTTTAGATGACGCTGGTTCCTATTCTCACAAATAGGAATAATACTTGACCCGCTCACCTGCAGGATTTTCATTAAAATCCAGATATTAAAAATTAAAATCTGTTTTAGGATTGTTCTGGTCATAGGAACAATCAAATAGGGAAAAATAGCTTTTAGATTTTGTAGGTATTTGAATATATAAGTAAGTTTGAATTGATCTAATGTGGACCAGTCAGTAATCAGAGTCTCTCTTCAGTCTGGGAAAACAGAATGATGACCTGGGTCTGCTCTTTCCTAGTCTTCCATGGGGTCTGTACCCTTATATAAACCGAAAAATAGCTATATTCTGGTAGAGTGATTTAGAAAGCAGGAAAGGAAAGGAGAAAATAAATGTCAGCTGGTACAAACAAAATTCCATGCTGTTCATTTCTGTCATCAAGATCTAGGTTGGTGGTTCTCTGATCTGGTGACTGAGGCAACAACTGCACTGTCCATCTTGGTTGAAAACAATTCTTCCATCATTCAATTCAGTATTCTCTCAAACTTTCGAGAAAAAGTAGCATTATTCTTTTAGGAAGTATGAGGCTGCTGCTTAGGCTTTGTGTCTGATATACTTCTGCTTTTCACAGGTATTATCTCAAAAACAACATGGAAACAGAAACACTTTGTTCAGATGAGGATGCTCAGGAGTTGTTGAGAGAGAGTCAAATTTCCCTACTTCAGCTCAGTACTGTGGAAGTTGCCACACAGCTATCCATGCGGAATTTCGAACTCTTCCGCAACATTGAACCTACTGAATATATAGATGATTTATTTAAACTCAAGTCAAAAACCAGCTGTGCCAACCTGAAGAAATTTGAAGAAGTCATTAACCAGGAAACATTTTGGGTAGCATCTGAAATCCTGAGAGAAACAAACCAGCTGAAGAGGATGAAAATCATTAAGCATTTCATCAAGATAGCGCTGCACTGTAGGGAATGCAAGAATTTCAACTCAATGTTTGCAATCATCAGGTAGGAGAACATCTGTCCTAAGAGTCATGCACATCACAGATTGAAAACAATCTCAATCCAGGGATGCAATAAATTGTAGTATAGTAGTTTATAAGTGATTCTCTTTTTCTTTTGCAGTGCTGGGAATCATGCACCTGATAAACTATAATTGACCCATAATGAACAATTCTCTTTCTCTGGTTCATAATCATTTTAAAATCTCTCATAGACTGATTTGGAGACCAAAAAGACTATATTTGCCACTTTTTTTCTTAACTCAGACTTTGGAACTGTTTTGAACATCAGTATACTTCTCTGTAAAGTAACAATACCCCACAGTATTATCAAGATTAAATGATTTGATGACTGTTCCTCCTATTGCCTTCAGGCCTGGCTCTAGGATTTTAAGTCATCATAAATTAAAATTTGATTTTTTTCGCTCAGAGAATATTATGATAGTGGGATTATCTGTGTATTCTCTGAAGTTTGCGGAATCAAACACTAAAAAAATGATTAAATAATACTATATATAATGTGTGTGTGTGTGTGTGTGTGTGTGTGTGTGTGTGTGTGGAGTTCCACCAGATAGTAGCACAAAGTCAAATAAATGTTAATTCTCTTCCCTTTTAAGTGTTTAGATTGAACCTGGAAGAAAGTACAAATGAAAATAATTAACTACATTGATGTTAAAGATGATTGTTAAATTGATCTGTCTGGGTGTTTGTTATATTCACATGACTACTATGACTATATTATTACTACAGAATGTTTTCCTAATTTGTTTTATCAAATAAATGCCATCTATGAGCAAAACTCTGTTCTATGTGTAAAGAAAAAGCAATAGTGTGTTAGCTTTTCATTACTGTAAAAAAATACCTGAGATAATCAACTTTTTAAAAAGTGGCAAGATTTGCTGGGTGCAGTTGGGAGGTTGAGATAGGAGGATTGCAGGTTTAAGGCCAGCCTAAGAAACTTTGTGAGACCCTCAGCAACTTAGACCCTGTTTCCAAATAAAAATATAAAGGGCTGGGGTATAACTCAGAGATAGAATTCCCCTAGGTTCAATCCCCAGTACCATGGGGGAAAAAAAGTGGAAAGATTTACCTGGGCTCAGAATTTTGGATATATCAGTCCATGGTTGTCTGGCCCTGTTACTTTTGAGCCTGTGCCGAGGCAGCACATTGTTGCAGGAGTGTGTGGAGCAAAACTGTTCACCTCACAGCTAGTTCACAAAAAAAGAAGAAAAGAGACCAGGGTCCCAAGTCCCTTATAGGGGCATGTTCCCAGTGACCCAAGACCTCCCACTAGTCCTACTTCTTAATGGCTCCCTCTGCAATCTCCCAATAACACCAAGAACTTGGGACTAAGCATTTAATATGTGGGCCTTTGGGAAACCTTTAGGGTCCATACTCTAGCAGCTAGTAAGCAGATCCAGAGAATATAAAGGGAAGGAGAGTAAAACCCATTGTCTTGGTCCTGACTCTTTCATCTGCCATTCCCAGTACCCAGGATTATCATAATGTTTTTTATGCATCCTATAAATTGCTGTGCATGTAAAGCATACACACAGAAGTGTTTTTTGTTAATAAATACTGAATTGTATCCCACTTTTCTTTTTTCCCCTGTCAGTGGCCTAAACCTGGCACCAGTGGCAAGACTACGAACTACCTGGGAAAAACTTCCTAATAAATATGAAAAGCTATTTCAGGATCTCCAAGACTTGTTTGACCCTTCCAGAAACATGGCAAAATACCGCAATGTCCTCAACAGCCAAAACCTGCAACCTCCCATAATCCCTCTATTTCCAGTTATCAAGAAAGATCTCACATTTCTTCATGAAGGTAAATACAAGGTAGAGGATTTCTGTGTTGACTTGTAGAAGCATAGAATAAATATCATGTGATTTCCTTTTTCTTCTCTGTCAATTATAGGAAATGACTCAAAAGTAGATGGGCTGGTCAACTTTGAGAAGCTAAGGATGATTGCAAAAGAAATCCGTCACGTTGGCCGAATGGCTTCCGTTAACATGGACCCTGCCCTCATGTTCAGGACTCGGTGAGTGAGACATCTTCAGTGGCATATCTAGAGTCAGAGAGGTTAAGTTTAGGACTTCCCAAAAAATGAGAAATTTTTTAGTATATCTGCATTGTTGCATAAATTATATTAGGATGTGCCAATAAATCAACATCAAGCTTCAATTTGGAATAGCTATATTATTAACCATCAAGTGTACTTTTGACTATTAGTAAACACAGTTTGTCCTTCATATATTTTTAATTTGACATTAATCACAAGTATTTCTTACTACTTACTACGTTGACTTGGAGAGTTAGAACTTATAACCGGTAGCATAAACTAAAATATGTAAATACTCCAAACAGTATTGTCTCAGTATCCACAAGATGGATTTACATGTCAGTATAGCCAAAATGATTCACTCAGTGAAAGAGACAAAAGAAGTCAGTCTTTTCCTAGAACAGAAAGTTTTAATACATTTGTCTCTTGAGCCAGAAAAATATGTCTAGTAAAGCAGTGTGTGTGAGGTGATTATGCAGTTTAATGTTTGTGGGCTTCTAGAACTGCTTATCCAGAAGACTAGTCTTTTCTTTCTGAGCTTGTGATCTTTCTGTCTCTTTCTACACCCATGCTTCAATCTCCATGGCTCTCACTTACAGGAAGAAGAAATGGCGGAGTCTGGGGTAAGTGGTGGAGAACTTGCATACCCACACACAGTTCTTACTCAGCTCTTTGCATTGCTTTCTTACCTGCTATATTTTTTGCTTTTTTTTTTCCTCCCCCTTAACCCTCTTGCTGTAGCAGAATTTCAGACGGCAAACTGACTTCAAGTTGAATCTGTCGGGGCTTTTGCTTTTGGAATCTTGATCCATGAGAGCTGTGAAATGATTGATGATTGTTCTGGGGAACTGTAGGTCAGGCATATTTCTGAGCTCTCAAAAATATTTTATTTTAATATTATTTGTGTGTCTTGAAATGAGAAGTCCAAAGTAGAGGGAGGGAAGATGGATATTAGAAGGAAAAATTGTGCAACTGAAATACTATTGCACAAATATTTAGAAGTAATGTGTGTAGTATAAAAGGTGCCCCCTAGAGTTAAAACTAAATTTTTTTGCAGCTCAACTAACTACTGTTTTCATTCTATATAAACCAATCTTTTAAAAAAATAATTCTTAACAACTCATTGCTAAATAGTTTCCATATGTAGATGTTTACATTTGCATGACTGTTATATTAACAGATTGACCATATTACTTTAAAAACTCACTACATTCAACTCAAGAAATAAGAAAATAGTTGTAGCTAATTTTACTCATCTATATAAAACTTCTCTTTTAGGAGAAGTGAATTTAACGTAAGCCCTAATGATTATAGCTATATATTCTTGCATGAGCTTTTATATATAATTGTCGTTTGCTGGCTTCTGTGAGAGAACTTGAATGCTCTGTAAAGGTGAAAAATTTCCTACTTGGATCAGAACAAATGCCAAGCATATACATATATATTTACATAGATATTGTGTATAGTTCTTTTCTAACCCAAACTTTTATTATTGTATATTCCATTATAACAATTTACTTATTGGAATGAGGCATGAGACCTTTCAAACGTAGACTATGTATATAAGTCTTGGCAGTTTCAAATAGATCTGATAATCTAGCTAGAGTGAGTTGCATGTCTACCTTTTCATCTTGCAGGTCTCTCAGCCAGGGTAGTACAAATGCAACAGTGCTAGATGTTGCTCAGACTGGTGGTCATAAAAAGCGGGTACGCCGCAGTTCTTTTCTCAATGCCAAAAAGCTCTATGAAGATGCCCAAATGGCTCGAAAAGTGAAGCAATACCTGTCCAATTTGGAGCTGGAAATGGATGAGGAGAGCCTTCAGACATTATCACTGCAGTGCGAGCCAGCAACCAACACGTGTGAGTTTTTCCAGCAAGTGGCTGCAGACTCCAGCTGGAAGGCAGATTTGTTTCCTGTGCAGTGGAAAGATGGTGACACAACAGGGCTTAGTGTAGAGGGGGAAGCAGCAGTCCTGAGGTGCCTCAGACGTTGTCTTGTACCCGGCCAGGCTTTGGTGTCTTGTTGAGTTCATATGGAGAGGTGTGCTTCATTTTCATCCCAACACAGCCAGTGTACATCCAAAGGACACATGGATGGATGTGGCTCCAATTTGCATGCTTTATTTTCTCACAGAGGTATTCCCAAAGCAATGGCAACTTGAGGGGGTTGCGGCCTTACCAGGTCAGTGGAGTGCAGAACTGGATGTGCTGTTTCCTTTTTACATCCCCAGGCCAGATAACATCCAGCGACAAATTTAGCTACTATTTGAAGCAATAATTCTGCTACACACTGAACCACAACTTAGCCTGCTATGTAGGTCCCCAGACTTTCAGAAGCCAGCCAGGTTATAAGCGAGGTGCAGTGGCACACACCTATAGGCCCAGCTGTTTGGGAGCCTGAGGTGGAGGATCACTTGTACAAAAGAGTTTGGGGCCACCATTGACAACATAGCAAGACCCATCCCTTAAAAAATAAAAAAGTAAGGGGCTGGAGGTATAGCTCAGTGGTGGGGTGCTTGCCTAATACGCACAAGACCCTGGACTCAGTCCCTAACATCACAAAACAAGCAAACCAGAATAAAAATCTGTTGAGAGTACAAATAGGCCAGTTTTGTTTTTATCTGTATCTGTACTTCTAAGACAAAGGCATTTTTCATTTAGGACACTTTTGGGTCTTCTAGGGGCAGGTTTGAAATGTGTTCTATGAAATTTAAACTGTAGATGGATGATTTTAGAAGATTCAAATTAGATTTAACCAGAACACTAAGAAGGCACCGCACATCGTGAAGAGCTTGCCTTCTGGAGTGATCTGACTTCAATTCCTGTTTGCTCCTCTTATTGGCAGTGTGACCTTAGAAGAGTCACTTGAATTTCCTAATTCTTAGCTTTGGAATATCTCAAGAGGAGGACATGCCATTGAATTGCTATAGATATTACAGTTCTCTATATACAATATTTAGTTGTCCTACTAAGCTGATTCGTCTACCATCTGTCTACCATGGAATTATATACTCAGTATAATATTCAAGCAATATTGCTTATTTGGTTACATAGATAACTCTCCATAGGAGAATTTGATACTAAATAGATTATACTTAGTAGCATTTATTAAATATACACTTAACTCAGATGTGTCAAAAAAATGGGGGCACCATTTTAGAAAAATAATTTCTGATAATTTTCCTGTTACAGCTTTTATCACGTGTTCATGTCTTTTGTACACATCCACTTAACATGCACCATCCACACTTCTGTTTTTATTGTTGATTTTATATTTTAGTAGTAAAATCATATAATCTTCTTTTGGGATTGCTAATTTCATTAAGTAAATCTGTAATTAGAGATTTCCCTATTTCTGTCCTTTATAAGGCGACAGGGGAAAAACGTGTATTTTAGTGTTGTGACTCCAGAATATGCTCATGTAGTTCTAAAATTATCTTGTATGTATCTACTAACATCTTAAATTCTTTGTTCTATTTTCAAACCAAACAATTATCAGTGCCCAAGAATCCTGGTGACAAAAAGCCTGTCAAATCTGAGACCTCCCCAGTGGCTCCGAGGGCAGGGTTGCAGCAGAAAGCACAACCCCAGCCACAGCCCCAGCCGCAGCAGCCACCACATAAAGCCAACCAAGGCCTGCAGGTTCCCGCCGTGTCCCTTTATCCTTCACGAAAGAAAGTACCCGTAAAGGATCTTCCGCCTTTTGGTAAGTGATTAAACTTATTTTTCTTTGGGCTGCTGTTCATTGCTGTTTTTCAGATAGGGAAAAAAAATGTTTACCTTGATAATTTTAATATACTAGAGTTTCCCTCCTGTGACTGTATCTCTTTTAAAAATAGTAAGTTAGAGCCCGGGCGTGGTGGCGCACGCTTGTAATCCCAGCATTTGAGAGGCTGAGACTGGAGGATCCGGGTTCACAGCCAGCCTCAGCTACCTAGTGAGGCACTCCGCAACTTAGTGAGACCCTGTTTCAAAATAAAGAATAAAAAATAGGGCTGGGGTGTAGCTCGGAGGTAGAATGCCCCTGAGTTCAATCCCCAGTACCGCCAAAAAAAAAAAAAAAAATAGTAAAACTTCACTTTTACCAGGGCGTTTTTAGGTTTTTAGAAATAATATCTTGTTTAATCACATTCTTTGTCACACAGCAAGGTAGGGGAGTAAAATGGAAAAGGTACACATTTACTGACTTAATTTTTAACAGGTATAGAAATTGTTCTGCTCATATACATGATTTAAGCTAGTTTTTCTTTATGATCAATAGGTATACTGCAAAAATTGAGGCAGAAGCTAAATTATTTGACTAGAGGTGTTGCTTTTTTTTCTTTGGCTTCTGTTTGTTGTTGTTGTTGTTGCTGTGCGGGAAATGAATAGAACCCAACAATGCCATGTGTGCACCAAGCATGGGATAAATTCTTATTTATGAAATCATGTTTTGTCTTTCCCATTAAGAATAACCCACTTACTGGTTTAGTGCCTTTATATAGATATACAGCAAAATTAATTCTCATAAACTGTACCGATTCTTTTTTCAACATATATGTGGAAGGAAAAAATATTAATACAAGTAAAGAAATTATTTGAAGTAAATAGATGGCAAAGAGTTTAGTCAAGTCACACAAGATGGTGGTAACGAGGCTCCTGCACTGTGGGAGTTGGCTGCAGTAGAGCTGCATGTGATCGCTTGCTCCTGCCATTGCCTTGCCTCCTTCCTCACCATCAGCAAATGCCTTGCTTATTGAAATTTGGAGGAGTGGAAGAAAAAGAAACCCACGTACTCAACATCTTTGCCCTTTCCAATATCTGTGTTTTTCTCCCTATCACAAACAAATTGAATTACATATTTCTTTATTATCTATGTTTTCCATGAGCATATATCCTAAATCCCCTGCAAGCTGACTTCTGTCTCCTCTTCTATGCTGAACTTTTTATATGGAAGATTATTAGTTTTCTTTTAGCTAAAAGTAGCTTATTAGCTATATTTAACATAATGTAGGTGTGCCTGAATATAAAGCTATCTCCCATTTCCCAAAGAGACTATCTCTCAATATTTTTAGGTCCATTTGAAATTATGAACTTTAAAAATGTAGATGAAATATCATCTGTCATTTTATGGTATTTAGTTCAATACAATTAAAATCACTATATATATATTTTGTATCATGGATTGAACACAGGGGCATTCTACCTCTCAGCTACATCCACAGCCCATTTTCTTTTGAAACAGGATCTTGCTAAATTACCGAAGCTGTTCTTGAACCTGTGATCTTCCTGTCTCAGCCTCCCAAGTTACTGGAATTATAGGTGTGCACCATAACGCCCAGCTTAGAAGTACTTTTCAAGTATCTAACGTGTTTTTCTATACCATAGCATGTTTATATCCATCTGCATTATTTGAAAAACAGCTCTTTTTTAATCTGTGTTATGATGTTGCCATTGGACATTTTTTCCAAATTGAAACCAGTCTTGTGGCTTTAATGTAGTTATTTTCATCCATACTGTGTATATTAGTATTTCCAGGTGTAATCAAAGTATTTTTAGAAGTGATTTTAAAAAAAAATATGTATTAGAATAACATCAAACCACTTATATGAGGTGAAATTTGTTAAATTTCATTGACTCCTTTTTAATGGATTGTTAGACCTATGACCATTTAAAACTAGCATTGATTTGAGGTAGTTTCAGGTGTGAATGCCTTCCAAAATATCTTTTTGTTGCTTGAAATCAGGTAAATGAGAGTGCCTCAAAGAAAAGCTTTATAAAATACTTTAATGTGTCTTCCTTATTTCTGAAAAATACTTTTGGGCAGAATCATCTTATGTTGACATATGTAATTCTTCCACCTTCATCCTCCTGGATCCTACCTGGGTGCTGGTTCACTCCCTTCTGAAATCTTTCCTGGTGCTCTGACACAGCAGGGTCACAGTTGATTTCTGCCTTCTCTTTCATTAATTTGATCAAGTATTGAAGGCATAGAATTCCTTAGAATTCTTTATTCATTTTTCCTAGTTTCTCTTAGCTGTTAACTCCTTATTTTTCTTCCATCATACCCACTTCCCCAGAGCTAACATTTCCAACAACGCAAAGTACCTGTTTCCAACCCACACTTGGATTTTAATAACTAGAGTTTAAACTGGTTGTGCCACTTTCATCCTAAATTCAGTTGTTTTCAACTCATCTAATTTTCTACATTGTTGAATAAATATAGTGACTACTTTTAGGTTTAAAACCTAAAGTAAGCCAGGCGTGGTGGCGCACGCTTGTAATCCCAGTACTTGATTGAGACAGGAGGATCTGGGTTCGTGACCAGCCTCAGCTACTTAGTGAGGCTCTCCACAACTTAGTGAGACCCTGTTTCAAAAATAAAAAAATAGGACTAAGGGTTTAGCTTGGAGGTAGAACGCCCCTGGGTTCAATCCCCAGTACCAAAAAAAAAACTAAAGTAAAATATCAAAAGCAATCTATATCTAGTATTCTGGCAGATATCAGTCAGAAACCAAACTATAGGTATCTCATGCCTTCTGTAATCTTACTGTGTATACCATGAAAAGTACAAAGAACAAAGAATGTGTAGATTATAAATAGGTTGAAACTTACTATCATATTAAATCTCAATGCAAAAAAAATGTTTAGGCATTAATATCTTTTCAGTCTTGAAAATATATATCTTATTATTTCTTTTGTGTGTTTGTTTGTGATGCTGGGGGTGGAACCCAGGGGAATTCTACTAAGTTGCTGAGGCTGACCTTGAACCTATATCACTATTTTCTTTCTTTATAGGCATAAACTCTCCACAAGCTTTAAAGAAAATTCTTTCCCTATCTGAAGAAGGGAGTTTGGAGCGTCACAAGAAACAAGCTGATGATACGATATCAAATGCGTCTTCCCAGCTGTCTTCTCCTCCCACCTCTCCACAGAGCTCTCCAAGGAAAGGTGAACTTTAGAAATGATACTGTTTTCCTTTCTATACATTTTGGTTCTAATAAATTTCAGAGTTATATACTACACAGTCTTTAATATTATGCTCAACTAAAATGAACTCTCAGCTGGGCATGGTGACACACATTTGTAATCCCAGTGCTTGGAAGTCTGAGGCAGGAGGATCACAGGTTCAAGACCAGCCTCACCAACTCAGTGAGGCCCTTGACAACTAAGTAAAACTCTGTTTCAAAATTAAAAAATAGGGCTGTGGGGGTGTGGCTCAGAGGTAGAATGCCCCTATATTCAATCCCTGTCTGTCTGTTTCTCTCTCTCTCTCTCTCTCTCTCTCTCTCTCTCTCACACACACACACACACACACACACACACACACACACACACACAAAGATCTTTCATAGGATATCCAATGGAATTTTCCCCCTCAGTCTAAAATTTGGAAGAATTTTCATATTTATTTTTTTTATTCTTATATTAGGTAGTGTTAAATTTTTTACTATGTAAAGTTGTTTTTGTTGTTTGTTTTTTAAAATCTATTTAAATGGGCATGGTGGCACACACCTGTAATCCCAGTACTTGGGAGGCTGAGACATGAACGTTGCAGGTTTGAGCACAGCCTCAGCAACCTAGCAATACCTTGTCTTAAAACAAAATATAAAAAGGGCTAGAGGTGTAGCTCAGAGGTAGAATGCCCCTGAGTTCAATCCTAGCAGCACAAAAAAAATCCGTTAAAAAAATTTTTTTAATTGATCATAGGTATGTATAGAATTCTTTTTGTTAAAATTTATTCTGGTTAAATTTGATTGCATAATTTAATACAGAAAAGAAGGCTTTAAAAACATGAAAAACTAATATGCTCCTGATTTTTTTTTAATTGCTTTGACATGGGTCTTGATTACCTTTTTTTGATGTTTTTTAAAAAGAGACTACATTTTAGGCTATCAGAGTCTCCTCCTTACGTTGATACTTTCTCTAAATTGGTTGAGACAGGTATAGTGGCACATACCTGTAATCCCAGTACTTGGGAAGCTAAGACAGGAGGAGTGTAGTTTCAAGGTCAGCCTCAGCAATTTAGTGAGACTTTAAGCAACCTAGCGAGACCCTGTTTCAAAATAAAAAGGGCTAGGAGTGTAGCTCAGAGGTAGAATGCCCCTGCATTCATTCCCCAGTACCCCATCCCTACACCACACACACACACACACACACACACACACACACACACACACACACACTCTCTTGATAATTTTCTTTCACATACTCCCGAGGTTACTTCCTCCCCCTGCCCTTTAACTGAATGTGTATCATCCAGTAGGAAAAAGCTAAGATTTCCTTAGAGGAAGGCCAAAAAGGTTAACAAAATTATTATATTTCACAGATACAACAAGTACTGCTTTTCTTTGTGGCTCTTTGAGGCACCTATGCATTTTGCATAGGTGTTAGTTCTGGTGTCTTTATTAAATAGATATATCTAAATTCTTTTCTCACCCATTGTTAGGTGGCAGTGGCAATCAGCCGAGATCTTTTGGCTCCGGGCAATTGGACTTAACCAGTTCCTCCTCTTCTCTTGGAAGTGAGAACAGTAACAAGAATAACAATGCACCACGGACCTATGGGATAGGTGGGGTTTTTAGAACCAAAAAAGGGATGGGAAACAGGAATCATCTCATTAGTTGAAGAAAATGGGAGAATTCCTCCAAATGTCAAGTGCTCTAAGTGATTATTTTCTTAAGAGATGGTTTTTTTGAGCAGACTTTTCAGGGAAGGTTTTAATCTTGCCTGTCAGAACTTGCAGCATGCTTATAAAAAGACATTTCATATATTAACACATTAGATAGTATCAAGACCTGTATAACCTTTAAAAAAATCAGGAATTATCAGCTTATTGGCAGGATGGGAATATACTTAAATCAACAACATTTGGATGCTGTCAGTACAATTTTATTTTTGGTAAACTAATATGAGATTCATAGTAATGTTGTAGAAAAGATAAAAATGAGTACTGAGAAAGAAGATATGAATTTTTTCCTCATTAAAAAGATCAAGGCAAGCTTCTTCCTTTGTGACTTTCACAATTATTTTTAGTGACAAAGAGGAGTTAAGAGTCCTCTCAGGCCAGGAAATAGAGGTGTTTCAGAGTTATGATCTGGGGAAAAGTACACATTACATCTGTCAAAACTACTGACTTTTACGTGATTCCACTAATACATTATTAATGTTGAAGAGCTGAATGGCACAAATCCAAAGGTCTTATTTCGTAATTTTTGATTTATATATCCCCTTAAAATTATAACTAGATGCATATATTTCTAGTTGAATGGTTCTAAACCATACTTAAAATTCTAAAAATTGAAAAAAATGATTGCTGACTTTGTTTGAAAAAAAAATCATACTTTTAAGTCTGATCAATTCTTTCCCATGTTTATTTGTTTGTTTTTTGAGCTGGGAATCTAACTCAGGGCATTACATATGCTAGGCAAGTGCTCTGCCATTGAACTACATCTCTAGGCCAGTTGTTGTAAATAGATTAATACTAGCTTAATTCATAGCCAGAGAAGCTAAAAATAATCAAGTAGTGCCATGGCTTCTGCATCATTTCCTAGCTTGTAAAACAGTATCTTTTTTGTCCCTCTCTATTCTTTATTATTGTTGTTTGTTTGTTTTTATGGTACTGAGAATGAAGACAGAACCATTCTATCTCCAAGTTACACCCCCTTGTTTTTAAATAGAGTCTCACTAGCTTGCTGAGAGACTTGCTAAGTTGCTAAGGCTGGCCTTGAACCTGCCATCCTCCTACCTCCCAAGTACTGGGATTACAGGTGTAGACTACCACACCCCTCACCCCTTCTCTCTTTGATTAAGCAATTTAGCTCCATTACAGTAAAATTTTACTTTAGTATCTTAGTTACCTGGTCTATATAAGTTTTAAAAATTCCCATTTGAAGAGTGTTATCCATGCCTACATTTTATTTTTGCTTATTTTTGGTAGATGTTTTATATTATAAGCCTAGAGTGTTTAACATGGGTTTGTTTCTCATGCAGGTTATACTTTGGCTCCCAGTGGTACTGTGGATAATTTTTCAGATTCTGGTCACAGTGAAATTTCTTCACGATCTAGTATTGTCAGCAATTCTTCGTTTGACTCAGTACCAGTCCCATTGCATGATGAGCGGCGCCAGAGGCATTCTGTCAGCATTGTGGAAACCAACCTCGGTGTGGGCAGGATGGAACGACGGGCCCTGATTGAACCTGATCAGTACAGCTTAGGGTAGGTGGCTTTTCCTCGCATTCTTTATTTCTTCTTCCATGTCTCTTTCAGTAATGAGTCCTTTCTAGATTTTTCAGTACCATGTTCTTTTTGTTTTGTTTGTGTGTGTTACTGATGACTGAATCCAGGGCCATTCTATCTCTGTTCTACACTCGCAGTCCTTTTTTATTTTTGAAACAGGATCTCACTAGGTTGCTTGACAGTCCTAAGGCTTTCCTCAAACCTGTAATCATTCTGTCTCAGCCTCCCAAGTATTGGCATTATAGATGTGTGCTACCATGCCCAGATGTGAAAACTTTTTAGTTAGGTTTATTCTTTTTTTTTTTTTTTTAATGGTTCTGGGGATTCAACCCAGTGCCATTCTACCTCCAAGCTATGCCCCCCCCCTGCTTTTTTTTTTGAAACAGGGTCTTGCTAAGTTGCTGAGGATCTTGCCAAGTTGCTGAGGATCTCACTAAGTTGCTGAAACTGGGTTTGAACCTGCAATCCTTCTTCCTCAGCTTCCCAGGTGCTTAGGATTACAGGCATGCACTGCTGTGCTCGACTTAGTTATGCATATTCTTTATTGGCACACAATTGTTCTGTGCTAGAGGCAGACTAATTTATGATATACCCCTCTTCTTTGTATGAGCTGCCTTCCTTAAATTATCAGATTATATTGAGCCATCCTTAACCTTGTAAGGAAAATGTTCCTGTTTTACAGCAAGAGATTCTTTTCCCTCTGTGTTTTTTGTATAGTGATGACAAGGTGAGAAAACTAGTCATGAAGAACTGGCCACTATAATGCAACTCAGTGGTACTTTCCTCCCCTTTCTGGGATGAAAGAAAGCTACATTTCTAAGACAAGATATTTAACAACTTTGCCTTTTTTTTCTTTTTCATTTGTTTTGACCCTTTAGGTCCTATGCACCAATGTCTGAGAGCCGAGGCTTATATGCTACAGCTACAGTCATTTCTTCTCCAAGCACAGAGGAGCTTTCCCAAGACCAAGGGGATCGTGCATCTCTCGACGCTGCCGACAGTGGCCGTGGGAGCTGGACGTCGTGCTCCAGCGGTTCCCATGATAATATACAGACCATCCAGCACCAGAGAAGCTGGGAAACGCTTCCATTTGGGCACACCCACTTTGATTATTCAGGGGATCCTGCAGGTTTATGGGCCTCAAGTAGTCATATGGACCAAATTATGTTTTCTGATCATAGCACAAAGTATAACAGGCAGAATCAAAGTAGAGAGAGTCTTGAACAAGCCCAGTCCCGAGCAAGCTGGGCGTCTTCCACAGGTTACTGGGGAGAAGACTCAGAGGGTGACACAGGCACAATAAAGAGAAGAGGTGGGAAGGACGTTTCCATCGAAGCTGAAAGTAGTAGTATAACATCTGTCCCTGCAGAAGAAACCAAGCCTGTCCCCATGCCTGCCCACATAGCTGTGACATCCAATACTGCAAAGGGGCTCATTGGTAAGGATAAAAACTGGGGGCTTTGCCATGTCTGGATCATGGCTTTTTAATCTGATTATTTCAAAAGCCAAATTTTGTGTTTGTGGTTCTTTCTCTCATTTTGTCCATGCCTTATAGAGATTCCAAATTAGAGCTATATTCAGGATTTTAAAATGAATAGTGCTTGGAAGCCCAAATTTTGCAGTCAGGTACATATAGTAAAACCTTTAGTAAATCTTGGCTCTTAAGATTAGTAGGTTAACTGGGGCATGGTGATACACACCTGTAATTCCAGTAATTGGGAGGCTGAGACAGGAGGATTACAGGTTTGAGGACAGCCTCAGCAATTTAGTGAAGCCTTGCCTCAAAATAAAAAATAAAAGGTCTGGGGGTGTAGCTCAGAGGTAGAGTGCCCCTGAATTCTCTCTCTCTCTCTCTCACACACACACACACACACACACATTCGCCAGTAGGTTATTGTTCTGGATATTATGTAGTCTAATTTTTTTCTTTTTCCTCCTTCATTATTGGAAATTGAACCCAAGAAAAGTCTACCTACGAGCCACACCCCCAGTCCTTTTTATTTTTTTATTTGGAAACAGGGTTTTGCTAAGTTGCTGCAGGACTAAGTTGCTGAGACTGACCTTGAATCTGCAATCCTGTCTCTGCTTCCCAAGTACTGGGATTACAAGCATGTGCCATTATGCCCAGCTTTTTTATTTTTTCTTTTAACCTGAAAATTATGAGTATGGATGCCCATTCTTCATAGAGGAAGAATTGAAACTTTTAAATGTTTTTTCTAATTCTATTTGTTCTGTAAATTATATTTAGAACTTTATCCTTTGCATATTAAAAACCTTTCATTAGCTGGGTTGGTAGCATAAACCATTAATCCCAGCCACTAAGGAGCCTAAGGCAGGAGGATCACAAGTTCAAGACCAGGCTGAGCAATTCAGCAAGACCATATCTCAAGATTTAAAATTGGCTCAGAATATAGCACAGTGGTAGAGTACTTGTCTAGCATGCACAAGGCCCTGGCAGGGCTCAATTCTTAGCACCAAAAACAAAAAAGAAAACCTTTCATTGATATTCATTGTACTGACTCATTGCTTCTGTGCTAAACAAACTCTTTTTGCACACTCTAGAGTAAGAGGGCGAGGGTGCTGACAGTGTAGAGTGAGGGCTCAGGCACTGGAGTCAGGCAAACAAGGTTAGGATCCCCGTTCTGCCACTCTGTACTGGTGTCCCAACACTGGGCAAAGTACTAAGCTCTTCCTGTTTCCTCGTGTGTAAAATGAGCTTAATAATGTCTGCTTAATAGAGTTATTGTGAGGATTAAAGGAAATCTATGAAAAGTACCCAGAACAGTACATAGGCAGTACATTCATAAGAAAAGGTGCTGCTGTTTTCTGATAGATATAAAGCGTCACATGCTTCCTCAGTCCTAAAATCAGAGGATATGTATTTTCTATGGCATATTTAACATCTGTATAATTGAAATGCAGGAGTAGATTATAGAATATAAGAATATAATCTGGAATATTATTATGGGCATCATTTTCATTAATGGAGAAACTATTTATTTTGCCATGTAAATAGTAATGAGCAGATGTCAAATTTCTTTTTTTTTTTTTTTTTTTTTTTTTCGGTACTGGGGACTGAACTCAGGGGCGTTCTACCTCCGAGCTATACCCCCAGCCCTATTTTTTATTCTTTATTTTGAAACCGAGTCTCACTAAGTTGCGGAGTGCCTCACTAGGTAGCTGAGGCTGGCCGCGAACCCGTATCCTCCGGTCTCAACCTCCCGAATGCTGGGATTACAAGCGTGCGCCACCACGCCCGGCTAAGATGTCAAATTTAATATCCTTCTAAGATGAATGTGGAGACAAGGTGTTAGCTTTTCATCACTGTTGATTTACCTGGTGAAATCAGCCTCAGGGAGGAAAGGTAGTTCTGGCTCACAGCTTCAGAGCATCCGTCCGTGATCGCTTGGTTCCTGTGTCTAGCCCCGTGGTCAGGCAGAGTGCTGGGCAGGTGGGCAGGCAGGCAGGTGTCCTGGTGCTGAAGCTGGGCCAGGATAGCCCTTCAGGGACAGCCTCCAAGGGTCAGCTTCCTCCCTCTCAGTGCCACCAGCTGGGGACTCAGCCTTTAGCCCATGAGCCTCTGGGGGACCTCTTATTATTTTTATTTATTTTTTGCAGTACTAGGGATTGAACCCACGGGCTAGCCTTTTCTTTTCTCTCTCTCTCTCTTTTTTTTTTTTTTTTTTTTTTTAAGAAACAGGGTCTCACTAGGTTCCTGAGAGTTACTAAATTGCTGAGGCTGGTTTTGAGGCTGCTATCCTCCTGTCTCAGCCTCCCAAGTACTGGGATTACAGGTGTGTATCACCATGCCCAGCTTTCAAGCATTTTCTTTTAACAAACTCATTCTCAAAATTTTTATTACAAAGATAGGAAAGTGATTTATAGTTTGTAACAGTTCAGTGTAGAAAGTTCAAGAAAATTAAACTTCAGTTTTATTTGCCTTTACAGATTTCATATTGTAGACTGTGAACATTAACTAATGAAAGGATTTACAGAAAAATAAATACCTCATAGTTTTAGAATTTTAAAATTGGCATCCCTTTTTTCATACTTCTTTTCCAAAATGAAACCTAGAGACTGACAAGTTATGTGGAATTGACTCTTGCCCAGAAAAGATGGAATAAACAGCCTATCTTGTCTATGGGACAGAGATAGAGGAAGAAAGGAAATTTTTAGAGTACTAACATGTTCCAGCAATAGTACTTTTTATATTCTTGCTTTGCTTTATTCTTTGCAGTAAATTCAAGGGTTAGGTGTTTGCTATTTTATAGTTAAAGACAAGTGTTTTGTTTTTGCACAGTGCTAGTGATAAAACCCAAAGCCCCAGCCCTACAAACAAGGCTTTGCAGCGGTCTACTTATGGTTAAACATACTTAGGTTCACTCACTATTTCCCACACGGAAATAATGGTGTGAGTGTTTGCTTTAGTTATCAATTTCCTGAGCTGCCACACACCTGCACCTCATGCCATACCACACTACAGAGCTATATATGGTGTTTTAATAATTACTTCTATATTTTATAAGCATTTGTAGTGTGAAATACTTTCCTTGCAATCTTTAATGGCTGGCTCACTTTTCTCCTACAGCACGGAAGGAGGGCAGGTATCGGGAGCCCCCGCCCACCCCTCCGGGCTACATCGGAATCCCCATCACTGACTTCCCAGAAGGGCATTCCCATCCAGCCAGGAAACCTCCGGACTACAATGTGGCGCTTCAGCGCTCTCGGATGGTCGCGCGCTCTTCAGAGGCTGCTGGGACCTCCCCAGTGCAGCCGCCGCCCGGGCCTCCCACCAGCAGCAGGCCTGTGAGCAAGCCTCAGTGGCACAAGCCCGATGAATCCGACCCTCGCCTCGCCGCCTACCAGGCTCAGGGCTTTTCCGCTGAGGAGGACGGTACATACAGTTCTTAAAACCTTGGTGGGAAGTGTGGTCACTCGGGCTGCCTGTGAGCCTCTCAGCTGTGTCTCCACCCACAGGCTGCAGGGAGAACAGCGAAATTAAAAATCCAGGTTGAGGGGTAAAGCTTTTGGATACTTTCTTTGTGTGGATTTTTTTTTTTTTTTTTCTAAATAGTTTAAGAAATGCCACAGATTACAAGCGGTGTCACTTGTAATAAAGTGTGTACATGACTGGATTTCTTTTCATATAGTGTGGGGGGGCACACTGGGAATTGAACTCAGGCTGCCTCTGAGCTACACCCCCAACTCTATTTTATTTCTTACTTATAAATGGTCTCAGCTTTGGTAAGTTGCTAAGGCTGACCTCGAACCTGTGATCTTCCGATCTCAGCCACAAGTGCTGCAGTTACAGGCATGCGCCACTGTGCTCAGCTCTTTTTGAGATTTTTGTTTTTTGGTGCTGGGAATGGAACCCAGGGCCTCGAGCTGATTACCACTGAGCTATACGCCAGCCTGAATTTCTTTTCTAATTCTTAGTAAAACTGAAGTACTTCTGTCGCTCTATTTTAAGGATAATAATAAAAGTCTTACACATTTATGCTGTTTTCAATAATTTAAAGAAACATTTGGAGCTGTGAAACATGGATGGTTAGAGTTTTCTGTGGAAATGTTACATTTAGACTATATGTGTGTGTGTATGTTTGTGTCTGTGTGTGTGTGTGTGTGTGTGTGTGTGTGTGTGTGTGTGTGTGTGTGTGTGGTACTGGGGATTGAACCTAGAGGCATTCTACCTTTGAGCTACACCCCCAGCCTGATTTTATTTCTTATTTGGAAACAGGGTCTCACTAGGTTGACAAGAGTCTCACTACTTGGTGAGGCTGTCCTCAAACCTGCAATCATCCTATCTTAGCTTCCCAAGTACTGGGATTACAAGTGTGTGCCACCATGCCTGGCCTACATTTGGACTTTAATGAGTTGGGACTCACTTGGAAATGAAAGAGATACTTTATTATAATTCTTTTGCCTCTTTCTGAAAATATACCTTCCTATGCTATATTGAAGATGAGGAGGGAAATCATGTCCCTCACCCTCTTTTTTTCTTTTTAAGTTTTCAGTTTAACATGTCTTACTGCACAATCATTATAGCAGAAAATAAAACATAGTAAATTAAAATATAATAATCTGCCACTCACAGATAGCCACTATTAATATTTTAATATCCTTCTAGACATTTCAGTGTATATGGCTACATATTATAGAACATGGCACATTACTATTTTGTAGCTTTTTCAGTGAATTTATTACTGATAACTTTCTAGCCAATAAACATAGTGTATTTTTAATATATACACATATATTTAAAGATGCATCTTGTATCCATTTTTAAGCTTTTTAAGTTAATGATTGCCTAGAAAAAAGGCAAGGGTTTTAAGTGAGCTATACTGAAGTGTGTGTGTGTGTGTGTGTGTGTGTGTGTGTGTGTTAGTGTTATCACATCAGTTAAAATATTCTCTACACCACAAGTAATGGCTTCTTGCTCACTGATTTTTGTTGTTTCTTTTCTTCCCTGCTGTGTTTGTAGAAGATGAACAGGTGTCTGCTGTGTGAGGCGCAGGTTGTTCTGGATCCTCAGAGAACCACCTAAAGGAGAGCACAAGAAGACGTCCCTAGCATTGGAGCCTTGGAACTCCCGTCCTGAGGATGGTGGACCAGTTTGCCTCCTTCCCTGCCTTAAAAGCAGCATGGGGCTTCTTCTCCCCTTCTTCCTTTCCCCTTTGCATGTGAAATACTGTGAAGAAATTGCCCTGGCACTTTTCAGACTTTGTTGCTTGAAATGCACAGTGCAGCAGTCTTCAAGCTCCCACTGTTGCTGCCTGCCACGTCACACAGTATCATTCCAAATTCCAAGATCATCACAACAAGATGATTCACTCTTGGCTGCACTTCTCAATGCCTGGAAGGGATTTTTTAAATCCTCCTTTTAGATTTCAATCCAGTCCTAGCACTTGGTCTCGTTGGGATAATGAGAACAGCTAGCCATTGAACTACTTGGGGCCTTTAACCCACCAAGGAAGACAAACAGTGAAATCCTCTGAGTACAGTGCTTGTCCACTTGTTTACAATGTCTTTTTTTTTTTTTTTAATGAGTTTAAAGATTATGTTTGGAGAATAAATGTTATATCCACTTAATGATTACAGTATTATTTTGAACCTTAAGTAGGGTTGCCAGCCTGGGTTTCTAAACAAACCAAATATGCTGGGCAAGGGTGTGGGCACGCCGAGAGGAAGGGTAGGCGTGGTCCTTGACCTCATCTTCCCATGTCCTCCTGGCCTCACCGTGAAGTGCCCTGTCCTGGAAGTATAAAATGCTAGCCAATTACTTAAATACCAAGGCACCTCATCCACTCCTTCCCCAGTGGGTGGGGTTCTATAAAACTGTTTGCACATGGCCAGGGGAGGGAAATGGGACTCTTGTGTCCTGGCTGAGCCTTAGAAGGCAGGACAGTGTCACTGGAGGCTGTGTCCTGCTCCATTGAAATGGATGGCAAACCCCATTTTTAAGTTATAATTCTTTGATTTTGTTAATTTAGAGTTTTAGGATTTTCATTTTGTTTTTTTATTTTTTTAAAGACACATTTATAACTGGATAGCATTGCAATGAAAGCAGCTTGGGATGTTGGAACTAATGCCAGCTGTTATTGCTGCTCTTTCAAGACAGCCTCCCTTTATCAAATTGGCATTAGGGAACAAGTTTTTAAGCATGATAAAAGATCAAAAACCCAGTCAGATATGTCAGCCTTTGCAAGGTGGGTTAGTCGCCAAAGACTAACCTGTAGGTGGCTTTATGAATGCTGCATACAGAGAAGGCCCAAGTGTAGCAACCATCTGCTCACAGCTGCTATTAACCCTATAGTGACTGAACATGACCCCTCCACTCTATTTTTGTGTTGTTTTTGCACAGACTCCGGAAAAAGTGAAGGCTGCCAATCCGAGTAGTACTCAAATGTGAGGAACTGCTGGTCTTGGGTTTTTTTTCCATTAAATTCAGCTGATCATATTGATCAGTAGATAAACGTAAATAGCTTCAAATTTTAAAAGTCGAATTGCAGTGTTTTTTCACTGTATCAAAAATGTCAGTGCTTTATTTAATAACTGTTCTGTATCATGGCATTTGTCTACTTGCTTATATATTACATTGTCAATTATGCATTTGTAATTTTACATGTAATATGCATTATTTGCCAGTTTTATTATATAGGCTATGGACCTCATGTGCATATAGAAAGACAGAAATCTAGCTCTACCACAAGTTGCACAAATGTTATCTAAACATTAAGTAATTGTAGAACATAGGACTGCTAATCTCAGTTCTCTCTGTGATGTCAAGTGCAGAATGTACAATTAACTGGTGATTTCCTCATACTTTTGATACTACTTGTACCTGTATGTCTTTTAGAAAGACATTGGTGGAGTCTGTATCCCTTTTGTATTTTTAATACAATAATTGTACATAACTGGTTATATTTTTGTTGAAGATGGTAGAAATGTACTATGTTTATGCTTCTACATCCAGTTTGTACAAGCTGGAAAATAAATAAATATAACAAAGTCTTGCCTATATTCTTAATGAATTGTGCATGCTTTTTATTACTGAAGTATAACAGGCCTTGGGTCACTGCAGAAATGTGTCCTCAGGAGGCTGGAGAGACTCGCTTGTTGCTCGGTAGAAACTGCCCAGTAGTCTGTTTTCTTTCAGGTAGCTTTCTGTTGATTCAAAGAAATTAGTATCACTAATGTTAGCACCAACAAAACCACATTCAGATTTCACAGTGTTTCTTGAGGCACAGTTAAAAAAAAAAAAAAAATGAAGGTGCCCCACTATGTTTGATAACATTCAAGGTCATGATTACTCAGTACAATTTAGCTTTTGATTGTATACTGCTAACTAGTACATAATATGGTTTATGAGGGGTTTTGTTTTGGTTTTGTTATGCTAGGGATTAAACCCAGGTTACGGTGCATGCTAAACAAGCGCTCCACTGCTGAGCCACACCCGCAGCCGTCTGTCCAAAGGGCCCATTTAGAAGGGTAAAAACCAGTTTAGCAGCAGCTCATTTAGGCATGTTCTAAGACCAAAGACTTACTTCTTAACCTCAAACAGGCTTAAATAAAAGTATCTTGCACTCACTGGTTAAGTCTCAGAAGCTGGAATAGAAACGAACATGCAAAACATTAGAAACTCTGAGGAATACTAAAAAAGAGTCTGCAGGTAGAGAAATTGCCCACCCACTGGTCCAGTGTAAATATCTTTCTGAAGCATTTGTGTTATTTTGCAAATTTGGCTACCAAAGGGATTCGGAGAATTAAAAAGTTGCCATTCCAGTAGCCTTTACCTATATCTTTTAAAATTGAAAGTACTGTGCACATACCCACGTTAGTGGCTCACCTCTGTCATCTTTTCACCTTAAAACCCACTACTGGGGACTCTCCTATCCTATCATTCAAAAAGTTAATTTTCCTAAGCTTTTTTTCAAAAAATACTAAGAATCTGATGTCTTAGAGAATAACTTCATCACATTTTGCATTCTGCTAAAAATATGAGACAGCAATAAGCTATCTCTTATAGTCAAAGACCTGTTTCCACTTCAAGTTTTCAATAAATATTTGCCAATTGTAACCAGTAGCAGTGGCAGAGTTTAATCTGTGTTTGATAATAGAACATTTCTGTGTGTGTGTGTGCGCGCGCACATGCTGTTTTGTTTCAATTATTGGTGGTGCTGGGGATTAAGCCAGGGCCTGGTGCAAGCTAGGCAAGTGTTCTACCTCTGAGCTATACTTCCCACCACCAAGTTTCAGAAACATTATAGAAAGTTTTGGTGAGAATCTGATGTCCTTCCTAATAAAAGAGGCCAAACACCTGCATCTGTGTTTTCATACACTTAAAGCCCTACATATATTTTCCTCAGCTTCAATCTATTTTCCTACTGTTAGGAGGTATAGATTTTATGTTCATTTATTATATGTTTTATCTCTAATTCACTGACAATATCTCAAAATGATGATTTTTTTTTTAACCCACTGAGTTACATCTCCAGCACTTTTTATTTCTCACTAAGTTGCTGAGGTTGGCCCTTGAACCTTCTATATTCCTGTCTCAGCCTCCCAAGTACTCGGATTATAAGTATGTGTTACTGCATCAGGCTTCAAAATGTTTTTATTTTTATTGGCGCATTGTAATCATACGTCATGAAATTCAGAGTGATAGAGACATACATGCACATAGCACTTGGTGAGCTTCCCCTCCCCTACTCCCTTCCCTTCCCCGCATGTGATATTGAGATTGGCATTGATAACTCTATATATGCATAGTGTCAACTGAAGTGTTTTCCTTCATCTAATCCTGCCTCCCTCTCCTACACTCCTTCCATCATTCGACTAGGGTTTCACTTCCTTTTTCTGGAGTTCCTTTTGTATCTTAATTTCTCCCTACCTTCCACATATGAGGGAAAACATATGACTCTTTATTTATTGTGACTGGCTGATCTCATTGTAATATTCTCTAATTCCCTCTATTTTCCTGCAAATGGCATAATTTTGGTCTTTATTTCTGAGTAGAATTCCATTGTGTGTATATCTCATAATTTCATAATCCATTCATCTGCTGATGAACACCTAGGCTGGTTCCATAATTTGGCTATTGTGAATTGTGCTGCTATAAACATAGATAGGCAGTATCACTATATAATATCCTGGATTCAATTTAGTTGAAAGATACCCAGGAGTAGTATAGCTGGATCATATGTGGTTCCATGCTTAGTCTTCTCCAAAGTTGCTACACTAATTTGCAATCTCACCCACAATGTATAAGAATTCCTATTTCCCCACATCCCTACCAGCATTTATTATTGTTTGTACTTTTGATGATTGCCATTCTAATTAGCAGTGTAGTTTTTTGTTTTTTGGTACTGGGGATTAAATCCCGGGGCACTCTACCTCTGTGCTACACCCCCAGCCCTATTTTTTTATTTTTTGTTTTGAAACAGGGTCTAGCTATGTTGTTGAGAGTCTTGCTACTTGCCAAGGCTGTCCTCAAACCAGTGTATACCACCATCCCTAGCTCCTGAGTGTAGTTTTGATTGGCATTTCTCTGATTGCTAATGATGTTGAACATGTTTTCATATATTTACTGGCCATTTATATTTCTTTTGCGAAGTGTCTATTTAGTTCACTTGCCCATATTTTGATTGGGTTATTTGTTTTAACAGTTGTTAGTTTTTAAACTTCTTTTTATAGTCTAGATATTAGTCTTCTATCAGGAATAGCTTGGAAAGATCTCCCATTTTGTTGGCTCTCTCTTAAGATTCTTGATGATTTCCTTTGCTGCACAGAAGCTTTTTAATTTAATACCATCCCACTTATTCTCATTTTAATTTCTTGTGCTTTGAAGGTCTTATTGAGGAAGTTTCTACCAGTGCCTATATGTTGGAGAGTTGATCCTATGCCCTCTTCTAGTAGTTGCAAGGTCTCTGGTCTAATTTCTGCATCTCTTGAGTTGACTCTTATACAGGGAGAAAGGTTAAGGTTTAATTCCATTTTTCTACAAATGGATAACCAGATTTCCCAGGAAAAGGGAAAAAGACTCCCTTTTCTCCAGTGTAGGTTTTTGGCATCTTTGTCAAAAATGAATTGGCTATAAGTGTGTGGATTTGTTTCTGTATCTTCTGTTGCATTGGTCAGTGTGTCTGTGCCAATACCATGCTGTTTTTACACTACTATGGCTCTATAGCATAGATTGTGATGCCTCTTGCATGGTTCTTATTGCTCAGAACAGCTTTGGTTATTCTGGCTTTTTTGTTAGATTTACATCATTCCATGGTGATCCAACCACTGCATCAACAGGGTCAACAGACCTGATTTCTGGACCTTTTTTTTCTTAAAAAAGAAAGTGGGTATGGATTTCCCCCACCATATGCAGGAACTGACCTGCTTTTTTGGGTCCCCCAAGTCAGGCAGGGACCCCCCTAAATAACTCAATATCAAGGTCAAGTCCAAATTTTCCAAATCCAAGAGGATGGTGAGTTCTGTACAGCTTGGTTGTTGGAATTGGCTGGGCTGTATGATACCCGGAAGAGATGCTATGGAGAAGCCACTTTGGAGCTAGATATCTCAGGAATGTCAATGGCTCACAGGAAGTCTTTTGGTGGCTTAAAGGCACCAGAGGAACAGCACTAAGGGAGCTATTTAGAAATCAACAAGAGCCAGGCGTGGTGGCACACGCTTGTAATCCCAGCATTCGGGAGGCTGAGACCAGAGGATCCGGTTCGCGGCCAGCCTCAGCTACCTAGTAAGGCACTCCACAACTTAGTGAGACTCGGTTTCAAAATAAAGAATAAAAAAATAGGGCTGGGGGTATAGCTCTGAGGTAGGATGCCCCTGAGTTCAATCCCCAGTACCGAAAAAAAAGAAAGAAAGAAAAGAAATCAACAAGAAAGCCTTCCAGACTTCAGAGCTAGGGCAGCCCATCTGAGGGTGGTTTAGTGTTCACCACCTCTGTGCTTTGGCACCAGCTTGGCAGTCTGGTGCTCAGCAGGCCACTCTCCCTGAGTCCACCAGAGCCCAGCACACCAGCATCACCTCCAAGTTGGTTGGAAGGTTCCTGCAGGTATTCAGGCAGCTTGTTTTGACCCCAGAAGATGCCACTGCCACCTGCTGGTGCCTCCTCCTGATGATGCTACCAGCCTGTGACCCTGCACCCGCCCACTGTGTGTGCGCATGTCACCCACCAGGGAGCCAGGGAGGGGGGGGCCTTTGCACTGTGATTGGTTTGATTTAGGATAGCAATGTCCAGGAGGGTGTTTTGTGTGTAATACCAGTGGCTTTCAGATAAATGCCAGCTCTGTGATGATTTCTGTGTGTCCAGGAACCTGAAGGAGAGCTCAACCTCCTCCACTTGCCTTCTTCCTGCCACATGTGGGGAGGAGGCCATAGGAAAGTGGAAGAAAAATGAAGCAGTGGAGGAGATTCACCACACTGGCTACTAATGCTACTTTAACTTTTTTTTTTTCCTGATACCATTTAGGACAGTTCTGTCTCATTTTTCTCAGTGGCAACATCAAATGCTATCATTATTTACATAATGTTCTTTTACATGCAGAAAGTGTCTGGTACATTTTTTTTCTATTTCTTGCTTCTTTAAAGTAAACAGTCCTTAAGTATCTTGGTCATATTATTGTACATTATTTATGGCATTTGCCTTAATTCTTTCCCAAGTGTTATGTTTTATGAAGCAAAGACTATCTATACAGCCCTTTATTTCACTAAGATATTCTTTATTTCCCTATCTTTCCAAAGTACCATAGTATAGCACTTGTTGCATTTGGAAACTTGAACTTGACTTCTCTGAATATAATTTGTGGTGTAAATGTCACACACGTATGCCAAGCACAGTTTATCACAGATGAATCTGGTCTGTCCCAGATGTCTGATTGATGGTTTGCTTTGCTACTGGCCAGTAATCTTGTCTTCTTATGTCAGTTCAGAACCTGTTGTGAGATTTTTCATTTGAAAGCCCTTGAGAGGAAAATACTGGGCTGATAACAGAACATTTTTTTTTTTCTTGAATTGTGGTAGCTTTACTCTCTTCCTGAAAATAAATGATAATGCTTATACATATTGGGAATATACACTCTACGAATTTTGACATTTGAAAAGTGATGTGAAGCCGGGCATGGTGGCTCACACTTGTAATCCCAGTAGTTGGGAGGCTGAGACCAGAGGGTCACAGGTTCATGGCCAGCCTCAGCTACCTAGTGAGGCCCTCCACAACTTAGTAAGATCCTGTTTCAATATAAAGAATAAAAATTAGGACTGGGGATGTAGCTCGGAGGTAGATGCCCTTGGGTTCCATCCCCCTTATTGCAAAAAAAAAAATAAATAAATAAGAAAAGAAAAAGAAAAAAAGGTGATGTGAAAAGTCATTTAAAAAAGAAATTGAGATTGAGTAAATAGGAAAAAAATTGAGAAAGAAATGCCCAGTGTGTTAACAGGAATGAGAAGTTTGTGGAAATAGGGAGGAATGCTAGGGAGAGGGTTGTAGAATAAGAACTACATTATGTAATATTAAAGCAGTTCATCTAAAAATATTTGGGGTAAATTTTCCTTTAGGCAATTTTTACTCTTTAATCATTTTCAAAACCATATATATGGTATTCTAATATATATTATAATTTTATTGGTGTATCTCAGTACTTGGGAATCTGAGATAGGCGGATCACAGGTTTGAGGCCAGCCTCAGCAACTTAGTGAGACTCTCAGCAACTTAGTGAAACCCTGCTTCAAAATAAAAAATAAAAAGGGCTATAACTATAGCGTAGAGATAGAACTCTAACTAATGAAACCTACCATATTTGTTACAGAGTAAATTCTCTACCTAATAACCCCTACTAAGGCCCTATAGTTTAGATCTATTATAAGAAAAATACAACCCAGTTCCCAAAAAGGAATTTTATTGGTGCAATATAACTATACCTCAGTGAGATTCAAGTGATACATTTATTTATGCACATAATATCTCTTGGTGTGTTTCCTCTGAACCCCTTCCCACTGTCCTTTCGTCTCTCCCCAGACATGTTAATAAGGTTGGGGTGATTCCTTCATACTTAAATATAATATTATTTAGTCTGTTTCTTTCCTCAAGCCTCCTTTTTCCCATTCCCTCCTCCCTTCCTGTACCTCCTTCCACTATTCTACTGGTCTCTCTCCTGTTGTGATAAAGTCTCTTTTCTTCCCTATTTTCTTTCTAGCTTCTGAAGGTAGAAAGAAGTAGGCAGATAGGGCCAGAGGGCCACCGTAGAATGACGTAATTTTCTGAGAGGCAACAGATGCTAGCTAAATTTCAAAACTCCCCAAAGGCCCAGACTTCCGGAATGTCAAGTGCTAACAAGATCAAAAGCCTCCTCCTAGTGACCAGATGTTTACAAAGCTCTAGTTGTTCCTGCCAGCATCTGGGACCCCAACTGAAAGCTGGAGACACAAAGAAGGACACTATCTAAATCCCAGGAAAACGTCTCTGGGACCTCTGGGAAAAGAAACTCAAAGAAGCATATAAAACTCTGCAACTCTTTTCAGTAGATCCCATGGACTTTGGGAGAAAGCAGTTTGCAATTGATGGCACATGGCTTGGGCAACTCCCAAGCTGTGTCCAGAAGGCAGCTGCGGAAGACCAGGATCCCTATTGCCTGAAAGGGTGATCTGCCTCATTTTCCTCTTCCAGTTTATTTACAATTAATGCTCTGCTTGCCTTTCTGTTGTCTGTGAGTGAACTCCGTTAAGGAAAAACATCCATTTCACTTCCACATTATAGAATATAGAAACAATATAGAAACCAGTATGGAGGCTCCTCAAAAGATTAGGAATAGAGCCACCATATGACCCAACTATACTACTACTCAGTATCACTCCAAAAAAATTTAAATTAGAATACCACAGTGATATATGCATATCCATGTTTATAGCAGCACAATTCACAACAGCTAAATTATGGAACCAACCTAGGTCTCATCAGCAAATGAATGGATAAATAGAATATGGTGTATGCACACAATGGAGCTTCACCCAGCCATAAAGACCAGAAGTATGCCATTTGCAGGGAAATGAATGGATCTAGAGAACATTATTCTGAGATCAACCAGCCTCAGAATGTCAAGGGTCATATGTTCTCAAGACTATGTTTAAGAAAAGAAGTTAATAACAGTATAAAAAAAGAAAAGAAAGCCGAGCGTGGTGGCGCACGCTTGTAATCCCAGCATTCGGGAGGCTGAGACCGGAGGATCCAGGTTCACGGCCAGCCTCAGCTACCTAGTGAGGCACTGCGCAACTTAGTGAGACTCGGTTTCAAAATAAAGAATAAAAAATAGGGGTGGGGGTATAGCTCGGAGGTAGAATGCCCTGGAGTTCAATCCCCAGTACCGCAAAAAAAAAAAAAGAAAAGAAAAGAAGTGAACAACAACAGTATTACAATGTCCATGTACTTTTCCTGTTAATATTGGGGGAAATCATAAAGGAAGAATTTGGTGGGGATCATTGAATCTAGAAAGCAATGAGGAGGGATATAAACACGTGCGGTTAAGTGTGTTGTGATGTAGATGAAGCTGGGACCACAATCCCTCTACTGTCAAGAGACCGGGGCATCTGAACAATGTCACCTTTTTGATTCAGCCATGGGGTGCGGCTACCCTTTGCCCTAAACTTCTGTTTAGATTTCACTATACTCTCACAGAAAGATAAAATGGTGCCCTCGTCCCCAAATGTATTTTTCCTATTTTTGGCACAGGTCATCTCACATTCATTAGAACCCAGCTTAACTATCTGTTCCATAGAAGACATGTCAATGCTTCTGACCCTCAGGTTTCAGTCTCTAGGCTAAAATCGCTCAGCATCTCTGTTACATTTCTTTAAGAAACTGCTATCCATTTGAATACGCATGTTTATGTTTTGCTCCTCCTAGACTGTAAACTCCATAAAGGAAGGCTCCTCGCCTGACACCATACCCGGCACATAGCAATGCAGTCACTTTTTGAATGAATTACAGCTACAGTGATGATAATGTTGACCAGTTCACAGCATATTACATATTTTACCACTCCAAGTGCCTCTGCAGCCATTTTGCAATGATATCCCCAGGTCTTCTAAAAGAGAAACATAGTGCCTGTCTTCAGTCAGTGATGTATGTGTTATGGTCGGTGTACATCAAAGACTGTCTGAAGAATCTAAAATATGACATCAGGACAGAAGTCTTTGTGCTCAGAGTGTTATCAACACTGTAATTCCTGTAATCGATACTTGCTGACAGGCTCATTTTAAAAAACCATCCCTTTCATCTTTTTCTTCTTCCCTAGTAGGGAGCACACTGTGGTTCCTTCTTGGGCCATCACATTAAGTCACAGGATTGCATAGTGGCATACTGGGTAGAGTTCCCAGCTGCCTCACTTCAGTCTTTGAGCAGACAAGGGCTTCAAGATCCAGAGAGGTCCAGAATACTTCCTAAACTACAGAGCTGGAGAATGGAGGGGATAAAACCTACTCTCCCCTGGCTCCTCAGGTTGTCCCGACTCTGATTCTGCTTTTCTACTTAATCCCATTTTTCAACACATCTCCTATGCACAGGTCAGGTTGGTTTCTTCAATGAAACATATTGTTTCTTGGTGTCCCCAGGAAATTGGTTCCAGGATCCCCTGCAATGCAAAAACCAGAGGATACACAAGTCCCTTATATAAAATGACACAGTACTTGCATATAACTTACACATATCCTCCCATATACTTTAAATCACATCTATATTACTTGTCATATCTATTTGTGTGTGTGTGTGTGTGTGTGTGTGTGTGTGTGTGTGTGTGTGTGTGTGTGGTACTGGTGATTGAACTCAGGGGCATTCCTCCAAGCTATACCCCCAGCCCTATTTTTTATTCTTTATTTTGAAACAGGGTCTCACTAAGTTTCGGAATGCCTCACTAGGTAGCTGAGGCCGGCCTCGAACCCGTATCCTCCGGTTTCAGCCTCCTAAATGCTGGAATTACAAGCGTGCGCCACCACGGCTGGCTACTTGTCATATCTAATACAGTGTAAATGGCTATGTTGTATTGTTTAGGGAATAATGATAAAATAAAAGGCTGTACATGTTTAGCACAGATGAAATTTAAATATTTTCTACCTGAGGTTGGTTAAACATGGGGATGCAGAACCTGCAGATACAGAGGACCAACTCTGTTTACCTTCCGTTCCATGTTATTGATCATGCTTTAGGCCTTTATTATTTCTGTAGTACCTCCTGATTGGGCTCTGTTGTAGTACTTCCTGTTTGGGCTCTTGTTTGATCTCCTTGTTGTCGTTTGTAAACCAGAAGCAGAGCTCTGACCATGTTGCTTTCTTGTTGAAAAAAGCGGAAATTGTTTAAAGTTCAAACTCTTTAGCAAGGCACATTCAGTTCTTCATGATTGGCTCTTACAATATTTCTTGTCTTACTCTCTTTTCAGCACTTTTTGCTATAGCCCAGCTAAACAAAAACCATTCTCGGTTTGGCATGCATGCCCCGTGTCACATTATTTTAAAATATGGGTTTCTTTTCTTGTTGATTCCCTATGTCAGGGATTTCCAGCTGGCCCACTCTATCTACTTTTTCATATCCTCTCCACTTCCAAATCCTGCCCCTCCACAATTATCAGCTCCTACTGAGTTTCTGAAAAATTAATTCTTTAGCATATTGGCTTCCAGTGAATTGGCCTGTTCCTTCCACCTTCCACCAAGCCTGCATTTATTTGCACAACTGGATCCTTAATCTGTAATCCTTATCCATAATCTGGATTCTTGTTAAAATTTCTCTTATATCTTAGCTGATTTCATAGTTACACATTTGTCTTGTTTTTTTTATGATAATTTAAATGTCTTGAAGGATCAGTATTTTATTCATATTTTGTTCTCTCTTCATTGAGTGTCCTCTTTGTACATAGTTGATATTCAATTAATACTTGTTGAGTGAAGCTGTTGAATGAATGACAAGTACTTGTTTGGGTCAGCATTTTCACCACTCTGATCTGAACACTAGACACACAATTCTTACAAGAAGGATTTTATTTTCTATGGGTCTGGAGATTCATTCCATATATACAGTTCATTTATACTGGCTGCCAAGCAAGATCTGGAGCTATAGGTCCTCAGGACATAATGGCATGGCGGGAAGCAGAGAGCAAGGGGACGGGCAAGGGGCATATATAGTGCCCAAGGCCACACCCCCAGGGACCCTCTACCAGCTATGCCCTGCCTCCTGCGCATGACGTCCCAGGGATATTTTACTTTCAAACCATAATAGTGCTCAATATTTTAATTTGTCATTTACCTTGGACATGTGTTTGGAGAATACACCAAGATAGGTCTGAGCTTATGTCCTTGTTTATTGACATGAAGAAAGATTTCAGTGAGGCAAGAGCCCTCTTACTTGAGTCTTGTGTATCCTAAGACTGAGGGTCAAATGGGAGTTCTCAAGAAGAGAGAAACACCATCATGTTCACTGTTTCTCTTCTGTGGTAGCTGTGTCCAATTGTGTTCTTCCCTGATTCACTACAGAAATTTCAGTTGCATGCTAGGTCAGCTATTTATTTAATATGGTTCTTTTGGGCTACCAGAGCATTTTGGGAGAGAGCAATAGCATTGGGTGAGTTACTAAAATTCTTCAGTTCTTTTCTTTTTTTTTTTTTTGCGGTACTGGGGATTGAACTCTGGGGCATTCTACCTCCAAGCTATATACCCCCAGCCCTATTTTTTATTCTTTATTTTTTTGAAACAGGGTCTCACTAAGTTGCAGAGTGCCTCACTAGGTAGCTGAGGCTGGCTGTGAACCCGGATCCTCCGGTCTCAGCCTCCCAAATGCTGGGATTACAAGTGTGCGCCACCATGCCCGGCTTCCTCTTCAGTTCTGTGAAATAACGTCTATTCAAAAAATTGTCTCTACTCCCCTACTTTACAACAGAAATGCAATCTTTGTTTATTTATTTTTTATCTTATTGCTATTTGGAAAAATCCCTTTCATGATATTAGATCTCCCAATAAGTCACCTTATGAAATTAAATATTTAAGTGTTTTCCCAAATTTATCACACACGAATGGGTTCTCCTATAAGAAATGGTGTGCTGTAGAATGAGAATTAAGTTTATCCTGATGCAGCTATCCTCAGTCTTCCCTGATACTAGAGTCACCTGGGTAGCTTTGAAAAGATCCCAATGTTGAGGCTGTCCCTTGGGCTCATTAAATTAGAATGCCTGGTGATTTCATTGAACATCCTATATTGAGCATCGAGGCACTAGAAGACTTGCCCTGGTCATTGTGTTATTGGTGTCTCTTTCAAGTGAGGGATCTTTTCGGGGAGGATGACTGTTTGCTTCAAACATATGTCTTGGTTTATTGGCTTTTGAGTAACCAGAAATTACACTCCAATGGTTTATCTAACTTTTTTTTTAACCAAAATTATACTGTCCAAAGCTTTTATGAGACTGATCTCTAAGTATGTTCTTTTATAAATGTCCTCCTTTCTCTGTCTCTGTCCCTCTCTCTCTCTCTCTCTCTCTCTCTCTCTCTCTCTCTCTCTCTCTCTCTCTCTATTTATTTTGCAGTACTGGGGATTGAATTCAAGGGCATTCTACCTCTGAGTTATGCTCCCATCCCTATTTTTTATTCCTTATTTTGAAACAGGGTCTCACTAAGTTGCGGAGGACCTCACTAAGTAGCTGAGGCTGGCCGTGAACCTGCAATCTTCCTGTCTCAGCCTCCCAAGTACTGGGATTACAAGCATGAGCCATGATGTCTGGCACTGTCTTACTTTAAAGGTGACACTGGCTGAGTGTTTTTCTCCACTTTTCTTGACATTTTTTCTTTCAATTTTGCATTACTCTTCTCTTTCTCTTAACTACAAGATCACTTATTTTCATTAACTGGTTGCCTAGGAGAGATTAGGTCTCTTTCCAGTTTAAGGAATTTGTGTTTATTTTGTTTCCTTTGAACAATGTTCAGTGGTCTCTACCTCTGTAAAAAAATTCAAACTGCATCTTTTTCCTGAATTGTATGAGTGGCATTCTTTACTAGGATTACCACCTCTTTCCTGTCTCCTGGAAATCATGACTTTATTCAAGTCCCAAAATTGCCACAGTAGTGATTAGATATTTGTCCAGTACCAGAATCTCCAGAATATTCTTCTTGGAGTTAATGTTATATTATGGATTCCACTCATTGTCTCCATAAAGCTTATCCCTAATTTGAAATGTCTTATCTTGTGAGTATTTGTATCTTTCTTCTTTCTATATAGTTTCAAATTTCTTTGGGGCCTCTGTTTTCCATGTCTAGTGCTAGGATTTTCAGGCAATAATTGACATGAGTAATTTTTTCATTCTCCAGCACCTCTTTCCCTTTCTACCAGCACTTCAAGAAGTTACACTGTCCCATGGGACTTGAGATGGTCCATTTATTATCAGGAGCCTTCTGTCCCATAATCAAGGGGGCAAGCATTTGGCACAAGCTGAACATGTTAGATGCCCTTAAACTTAATCTTGGAGAGAAGATGAAAGAGACTAAAATCAGTTGGAGTTTAGTACAATGCCAGTGTCTGCCAAAGCTGTGATAACACTCATATTCTGCTTGTTGCCTGAATTTGGGGGACATCAGTTCGTAGTCTTCTTGTTAGTTCTATAAGTAGCCAATTATCTTTCTGACCAACTTTTAAAATTTGTTTGTTACACAGAGTCATTTTCTACTACTTGCAACTCAAGACCAGGGCTAGAACTGGTACAGCTTCTGATGCAACATACCAGGGGGTTGGAGGACAGGATTTTCTCTCATTTTCCCTATTGGGAATCATTTTTTGACTGTCAAAGTTAGGGAGGTCTTAGTACATTCATTTTACATTATTGTTCTGCATTACCTGGCAAGAATGAAAAGGAACAACCAAATCATTCATCTTTAACATAAGTGTAGAAAGTATTAAATGAATCATTATGTCAACAACTATCAAGAAGGATAATAGCATGTACTTAGGTTGAGAGAGACTGAGTTCGTGTACTTACTAGGTGGGTGATATTTGAGTACTCCACTCTAGTTTTCTTAATATAATAATAAGACTCTCCTTATTGGAATGTTATATAAATTAAATGCCAGGAATGCAAAATGTTTGATCCTGGCCTGGTATGTAGTAAATGCTCTATAAATGATAGCTATTATCATGACTGGGATTCTAGAAATAATGACATTGTCTGTAAATTTATTTTACAAAAAATTACTCTGTTATTAACTGTTGTAGCAGAAAGGAAGATAAAGAGCAACCAATTAGGCTATGGGGTGGTTCATTTGGTCTTATAGCGTTTTCCTCCAACGGAATACATGGGAAGCATCATTGTTTTCAACCTTGATCTTGGTCTTGTTACACCTTGAGAGTCTGAATCAGATTCTTCTTGAGAAAGGGGAGGTGCTGTGGGCCTCAGGTGAATCTTAGGGGAAGACTTCATGCCCAAGTGCTCACATGGAAACTGGATCGTGGCACTGAAGGTTCTAGTTGAAAGATGAACAGTTATTTGACTGATTGGATTTCTCTATAGGTGGCCCACTGCCTTTGTCATTGTGATCAATCTATATGAACACAAATGTCTGGAACCTCATGGAGTTCAGGTCCTCTTAACCAGAAGATCAACTGGCCATCTTTGTCAACCAGAAGAGCCACTGATGTTCATTATATTCCTTTCCATACTATCTGAGGTGTGTGATTCAAGAAAATTACCATCCTCATTCACAATAATAATTGTAATAACAAGAACCAGGACAGCTTTTAATGTTTATTGAGTACTTGCTATATGACATGTCCTAAACTGTATTGCTTTTAATTCTCATGTATGCTTATGAAATCGGTATTATTAATGTTCTGAGGCATAGAGAACTGAAATTTTTAAGTTAATACATTGTGATGTGCAGAGCAAAGCAAAGAACTATTGTGTTAATCAACTTTCTGTCACTGAGATAATACTTGAGACAATCGAATTATAGAGACATACTGTTTATTTTGGCTTACAGATTTAGCGGTTTCAAGCCATGACCTAAACTACTCACCTCAGGGCCAGGAACCAGAGGAAAGAGGGAAGGGGGTGGTAGCCCCACCCATAATCCCCTCAAGGATACACCCCAATGACCTAGTGAGAATGGCTTCTCACTATCACCACCTCCAAATAGTGTTAAACTGGGGACAAAGGCTTTAGCACATGGGCCTTTGGGAGACATTCCAGATCACACTGCGGCAACCACAGACCCAGGCACTTGAACTACTCTTAGCAAGTCTGAATTTTTCCTGGAAGAAGTGGGGACCTGATCTTCCTAATCCTACCAGGGAATTGGAATCTAGCTTTTACCACCATTTAGGGAATTCAGTGAATTTAATTTCTGAGCCTCCATAGTAAATATGTTATGAGAATTCGGGAAGACCCTTAAATTGCTTGGGAAGTGTTTGTTTAATATTTATCATAGCTGGGCTCAGTGACCCTTGACTGTAATCTCAGTACTCAAGAGTCTGAGATAGGAGGACCACAGGTTAGAGGCCAGTAATAGTGAAACTGTTTCAAAAGAAAAAGGGCTGGGGGTGTATCTGAGTGGTAGAAGGGGCTGAAGGGGGTAACACTGGAAGAACAATTCCTTTCTTGAAGGAGGATCTTGATGGTGCATTTCCACCTGACCCTCTCATGTCTCTGTTTCCTTATTTGCCAAGTGGTGATGACGATAAGATCATACCTCCCAGGATATTATTATGATTAAATGGATTACTATTCATAAGGTTCCTAGGAGTGGGACACACAGATTAAGCTCTTCATATATTTTACTGATGATGATGGTGATGACGATGATGATAATGTAGCAGTTTTGAGCAATCAATAAAGTTGGAGGTTAGGTAATTTAGTAGTTATCAAATTTAAGCACATATCAGAATCACTTGGAAAGCTTGTTAAAACACAGGTTGCTAGACTGTACCCCCAGAATTTATTTCTGATTCAGTTGGCCATGGGTAAAGCTTGGGAATTTGCATTTAATATGTTCCGAATGATGCAGTGTGGCTAGACTTTGGGAACCACTGTTCTAAACATTTTGTTTTTCAGTTGTGATCCATTCTGGTAGTGATTGGTCAATGTCCTGTAGTTAATTTGTAGCAGAAGTGGAACTAGATGCAGAATTAGTGTTCCCAGTGCACTGCTTTTTCTGCTGTGAGAGCATTTACATTTGTCACTTTGGCATTGGAATGACTTCTGCAGACCTGATAGTAATCACTGAGGACAAGAATATTTTGTTTTCACTAAGATTTTTCAAATGTGATCAACAGTATGTGGATCACCTGAATTGGTACATTTATTTCATAAACTCCTCTAGGTAGTTACTTTCATGGTCTTGGTGATACATTTCTCTTACACAGTGGTCCTAGGGATATTGGAAATAAAAGACAACTGTTTCTATCATAAAATTTAATTAAGAAGGTGAATTAAGAGAAAGTACCACATGTCAATTTTTAATGTAGTTTGCAAATGGAAGTCCTGAGAGTTTCTGAATCAGGTGAGACTGAGGAGCCCATCTGTGCCCCTGCAGATGTTAAAGGGCTGCTCCCTTTTGACTACTATTGACACTGTGTGGCTTGGACCCCTTTGTCATGATCCTGTATCATAGAACTCTGGACTGATTCTGTTAATAGGTGGGGGAACTGGACTGTTTTCTCGGTCATCAGTTCAACTTCAGTAGTCTCTCCATTTTCTTCTTTTTTGCTTCACAATTTTTTTTTTTTTTTTTTTTTGCAGTACTGGAGATTGAACTCAGGGACATTCTACTTCCGAGCTATACTCCCAGCCCTATTTTTTATTCTTTTATTTTTTGGAACAGGGTCTCATTAAGTTGCGGAGAGCCTCACTAAGTAGCTGAGGCTGGCCACAAACCCGGATCCTCCGGTCTCAGCCTCCCAAATGCTAGGATTATAAGCGTGCACCACCACGCCTGGCTTTCACAATGTTTACAGAGAGGAATGACTGGCAAGAGGAAAAATTTGGCATAATTTGTGGGACCTAATACAAAATGAAGATGCAAATCCCTTATTAAAAATTGCTCAGAATTGAAGATAGTGACCAGGATCAAGGAACTGCTCATTCTAAACACGCCCTGTGACTTAGGCTCTGAGCTGATGCACTGCAGCAGTGTAAAATGTGCCTTGTGAGTCAGCACAGATTGACTAGGAATCTTATCTCAAGAGTTTAAAGCAATTAACACATGGGCATTAGAACTTGTCTAATAAAGCACCTAAGAAATTACAAAAGTCAAAGAACAGAGGGAGAACCATGGAGGTGATAGCAGTGGAAAATAGTGAGCATTCTCCTCCTCTCACAGTGTGCGAGAGAGGATGCATCTGAGTCTTTCTTTCTTTCTTTCCTTCCTTCCTTCCTCCCTCCCTCCCTCTCTCCCTCCCTCTTTCTTTCTTTCTTTTCTTTCTTTCTGTGCATTGTACTCATACATCTTTGTTAGGTACATGCTGGTAGAGGCATACACACCTCTCTCATTTAACCCATCCCAAATTCCCACCCCATTCCCTCCCCCCTCCCTCCTTCTCATGTTCAGTTTAGTGTTTGACTTTGATATATTTGTGAAAGTGTTGGGGTGAGTCCTCAATTCAGGAACTCAGGATCTGCAGGGTCCTTGGCTAACGTGATGGAAAAGAATTTCAGCACACGCCAGTCAGAGACATGGACAGAGGTTTATTTGGAGAAAAGGAAAAAAAGGAAGAAATACACATTCAAGAGAGAATGCAGGCCACCTCAAGATGAAGAAGGGCATTTTGGGGATTTCAGGGCTGTCTTCTTATAGGGGACTTTTGTGAAGGGTGGGCTAGAGGAGGTATGTGAGGATGATGTCAGTCCGGTAGTCCCCTAGGCAGTTTATGGTGGTTGAGTAGTCCGGTCTGCTCTAGGGTGGATAATCTCAGTCCAGTAGTCCCGAGGCACTTCCTGGTGGTCTGGTCAACCTTAGGGTCCTTAGGTTGATTGGGGTCCTCATTAGCTGATTGACAGATAAGCTGGAGAGTTTCCTAAATTGTAGGTTTTTCAAAATATCATACCTGGGGAGGAATCCAAAATGGCCCCTGAGTGAAACAACCTTTCCCAGGCGCTGTGATTTCGAACAAAATTTACCATAAAAAGAGCCTTTTAACCGAAGGAAATAACAACGAAAAAAGTGATATTCGAACCTCAACTTTAAAAAAGCTCAGAAAGCAGAGCAGGCCGACCAAGGAAGTCCGCTGCTGTGCCCCGGGGCAGGCGCCGCGCCGCGGTGCCAAGAAGTCCGGCTGTGGAGCCGGGACTTGGAGCTGTGGTGATCAACCAGAAGCCGTAAGTTACAAACTCCACACAGCGAACAGGCAGGTGTGGAGCGAGCACCCCCAGGACCCCACACCCTAAGCAGGCAGGGACCCCTGAAACAGCCACAGCGACTGGAACGCGTGGGACGGGACAAACAGTGTAAGCCCCTGCGGGTCTGCCGCCCCTGCGGGTCTGCCCCTGCTGCACGCCGCTGCAGAGAGGGAATGGTGACTATCTACACAGCAGAGCTTGAAGTAGGGCTGCCGTGGACACAGTTCCCTGACAGAAGGAAAGTGAACCAGAGGGAATGAAACGTGGTTGGGGCAACGAGAGGCGCTGAAAAAAACCCAGGAGGAAGAGGGAAGACTGCTCGCACCACGAACCGGCGGCCATCTTGCTACCAGCCCTGCCCAGCCAGCTTCCTGTCAACTACCCAGATGGTCAGTGACCTCTGGCACCCCCCCCAGTGGACCGGAGGAGGAACAGGCCGAGCAGCACGGATCCGTAAGTCTGCACCTCCAAGGTGCGGGGAACACTATATGAGGGATAGACTCAACACCCGCCCTTCTAGAGCTTAGGAACATAAGAGTGGAAGAACCCAGTGCACGTAGGGCACCAGGAAAGACCCGGCATTTAGACTGCTCACCTGCCAACAGCAAAGGCAGGGAGAGAGATGCAACCAGGCCCTGTGGAGAGCCCAGAGACATAAGCTAACACCAACAAAACCCCCTGCCTGCATTGACAGAGAAAATTAAAATCCCAGAGACACACTCCAAAATTTAAGCTGGATACTTATGAACTAGCAGTGTCCGTTTTAGTGTCTGGTTGCTGTTTTTAGACTTTGGGGTCTTTTTTGTTTTTTGTTTGTTTGTTTGTTTGTTTGTTTTTAGTATTAAGTTGTATCTGTTTTTACCCTGTTTTTATTTGTATTGCCTTGATTCTTTTATGTTTGTTTGGATGATTACTTGCTTTGTAATTACTTGCTTAGGTTGTGGAATCTCCTCCTTATCCCTTTTACAAGCTCTCCCCCCATCTATATTCCTCTCCTCAACACTTTACCCTCTCTCTTTTCTTTTCCTCTTTTTCCTGTCTCATACCAGGGCCATCTCATACTTCCACACTCAAAACTCTATATTCACTACCAGATTCTCCCGACAGATATAAACTTAAGAGCAAGGGAACCATGGGAAGGAAAAATAACAAAGAAACAATGAGCTACCACAACCCCTCAATAACAGATCTCACCAACCCAGAATGGCAGAGATTACCAGAAGAACAATTCAAATCTCTAATACTAGAAAAAATACAGAATTTTCAGGAAGAAAGCAGGGAAACTGGAAAGAATTAAAGGAACAAATAAAGGAACAAATAAACAAAGAACTTGACGACCTGAAAAGAAATCAAAGAGAAGCATTGAAGGAAGTAAAAGATGAAATAATCGAAATGAAGGCCTCAATACAAACTATAAGCAGCAGATTAGATCACATGGAAAATAGAATATCACTCCTAGAGGATGACCACTCCAAAAATGAATCTATAGTGCATAACAGAAAAAAAATACGACAATATGAATTGGACATGGAAGAGATCTGGGCCAATTTTAAAAGAGCTAACCTAAGAATAATAGGCATAGAAGAGGGATTAGAAGTTGAAGCTTATGGAATAAACAATCTCTTCAAAGAAATAATAACAGAGAATTTTCCAAACATAGAAAGACAAGTCGACACACAGGTTCAGGAAACATACAGAACTCCCTCAAGACAAGACCAAAGAAGAGGTTCACCACGCCACATAGTAATCAAACTGACCAATGTAGAGGCAAAGGAGAGAATCTTAAAGGCAACGAAAGTAAAAGGCCAAGTGACATTTAGAGGCAAACCAATTAGAATCACTCCAGACCTCCTGAATCAAGTCATGAAAGCCAGGAGAGGCTGGAGTAACATATTCCAAACTCTGAAAGAAAATAACTTGCAGCCAAGATTCTCATACCCAGCGAAACTCTCTCTTAAAATTGATGGGGATATAAAAACCTTCCATGACAAACAGAAACTGAAGGAATTTTTGTCTTCCAAACCAGCACTAGAGAAACTGCTTAAAGAGATT